>CM055895.1:52783749-52833749 GCA_029582155.1 Panopea generosa
TAAAATTATTTGATATAGTTAGTAAGAAAACCATGCTATGTAACTTGTAAGATTATTTGATATAAATGGTAAGAAAACCATGCTATGGACCTGGTAAAATTATATAATATAATTGGTAAGAAAATTATGCTATGAACCTGTTTAAGTAATGTAATGTAACTGGTAAGAAAACCATGCTATGAACCTGGTAAAATTATATAATGTAATTGGTAAGAAAATCATGCTATGAACCTTGTAAAATTATATAATGTAACTAGTAAGAAAACCATGCTATGAACCTGGTAAAATTATATAATGTAACTGGTAAGAAAATCATGCTATGAACCTGGTAAATTTATATAATGTAATTGGTAAGAAAACTATGCTATGAACCTGGTAAAATTATATAATGTAATTGGTAAGAACACCATGCTATGAACCTGGTAAAATTATATAATGTATTTGGTAACAAAACCATACTATGGACAAGGTAAAATTGTATAATGTAATTGGTAAGAAAACCATTTTATGAACCTGATAAAATTATTTAATATAGTTGAAAAGAAAGCCATGATATGGACCTTGTAAGATTATTTGATATAATTGATAATAAAACCATGCTATGAACCTGGTAAAATTATAAAATGTAACAAGTAAGAAAACCATGCTATGAATCTGGTAAATTTATGTTATGTTATTGGTAAGAAAACCATGCTATGAACCTGGTAAAATGATATAATGTAATTGGTAAGAAAACAATGCTATGAACCTGTTAAAATTATTTAATATAGCTGAAAAGAAAGCCATGCTATGTACCTTGTTAGACTATTTGATATAATTGATAATAAAACCATGCTATGTACCTGGTAATATTATTTGATGCGATTTGTAAGAAAACCATGTTATGTACCTGGTAAAATTATTTGATATAATTGATAAGAAAACCATGCTATGTATCTTGTAATATTATTTGATATAATTGGTAAGAAAACTATGCTATGTATCTTGTAATATTATTCGATATATTTGGTAAAAAAAACATGCTTTGTATCTTGTAATATTATTTGATATAATTGGTAAGAAAACCATGCTATGTATCTTGTAATATTATTTGATATAATTCGTAAGAAAACCATGCTATGTATCTTGTAATATTATTTAAAATAATTGGTAAGAAAACCATGCTATGTATCTTGTAATATTATTTGATATAATTCGTAAGAAAACCATGCTATGTATCTTGTAATATTATTTAAAATAATTGGTAAGAAAACCATGCTATGTATCTTGTAATATTATTTGATATAATTGGTAAGAAAACCATGCTATGTATCTTGTAATATTATTTAAAATAATTGGTAAGAAAACCTTGCTATGTATCTTGTAATATTATTTGTTATAATTGGTAAGAAAACCATGCTATATACCTTGTAATACTTTTTGATATACTTAGTAAGAAAACCATGCTATGTACCTTGTAAGACTATTTGATATAATTGGTAAGAAAACCATGCTATGTACCTTGTAATATTATTTGATATAATTGGTAAGACAACCATGCTTTATACCTTGTAATATTTTTTGATATAATTGGTAAGACAACCATGCTATGTACCTTGTAAGATTATTTAATATAATTGGTAAGACAACCATGCTATGTATCTTGTAATATTATTTATTATAAAGTTTTTTTGAGCAAGCTGTACTTGAACCTTCAACCTTAGTGGTGAGAAATAAGTGATCTTGAGAAGACGGGTTTGATCACTCAGCCATGGTGGACCCTCATGTTTTGACTAAAAATGTTAAACACAATCCAAAATAATTTGTTTAGTTTTTTATTTACTATTTCAGAGGGTTTAGCAGTTGGGGTAGGTTTTGGTGCTATAGGAAAATCGCCAGCTGCCACATTTGAAAATGCAAGGTAACATACGAAATGTCTCATTATGTTTTATGGATATCTTTTTATAAATCACCGCAGTGGTGGTCTAGTGTTAAATCATCTGCCTCACATGTGGAAGATCATGGGTTCGATTCCCATCAGGTTCATACCACAGACTTGAACAATGGTACTAGAAACTTCCTCACTTCATGTTCAGCAAACAGAGGATAGTTCTAGGTCTTGTCGGCTCTGTGTCAGTATAATGTGACTTGGTATCATACCATGCGGTGTGATACTCCAGTGTGGCAGTGTTAGAATACTGTCTCGAGTAGATACTGTCGTGATATAACTGAAATAAAATGGTGATAGCAAAGCTAACACCATACAACAACTTTTTATTAATTGGACTACTTGTTCTTTTTTTAAACCAATAATCATAATCTTGAAAAAGAAATCAAAACATTTTTCATGTGACAAACATGTTTAATAATGGATATGTGTCTATGTAATTAAGTTGTTTTTGTCTATTGTTGTTTGAATATTTTAAGCTCGCTGGTACGAAGTCCAAGGAGAGCTATTGCCATGACCTCGGTGTCATGATCGTCGGCGGCATTGTCGTCAGCATCGTCGTCATCTGTAGACACCCAGGTTAAACTTTTGTGTTTAAGTTTCAGATATCTATGCAACCACTCACTGGATATGAATGAAACTTTGCATGTGTGTTCACCATCATCGAATATTAGTGAAATTATAAAATTTGAAAATTTCGTTGTTTTCAGTTATGAAATAAAAATTATAATGATAGGTCAGAGTTCAGTGAAACATAAATTATATCTACTTATGAAAACTGAAATTAGCATGGTTGCTTATGGAACTAGCCCCATTAGTTCAATCAGTAGAGCACAAGACTTCTAGCCTTAGGATTGCAGGTTTGATTCCCGAGGCTGGCTAATTATAGATACTGACAGCTGTTCGGAAGGGACTTTATATCGATCACCCATGTGACAGTGCTAAACACCTTGCACGCTAAAGAACCAGAAGAAATGTATCCCCCACAAACCTAAAAAAAAAAGACTAACGCTCTTTTTCGGACATCATCCTTATGGGAAACCAGTGGCAATGTAAAATAAGCTTATATACAACAACACGTGACCATAATATTTCAACGTTCAGTTGATGATATTTCACTGATACCAAAAATTATTCTGCTTACAAAAAAATATCACTCAACTGCATTGCCATATGAAAAGATTTTTTTTGATTTTGCAGGAATTTAGCAATTGGTATTGGTATACAAAATTTTCCAGAGGGTCTTGCAGTAAGCCTGCCTTTAAAAGGATCTGGAATGTCAACATTTAAATGTTTCTGGTAAGTAAAACTTCAATATGATAGATAGAGGATCTTACATGAGTGTTCATTTATTACTAAATTTATTAAAAAAGTTGAAAAACTGCCACGCATTATATCATTTTTCCCAACTCATTTAATAAATTCAAGAATAAATTGGCACAAATGTAAGATTCATTTTATCACATAACTCAGGAAAAGTTTACATTTATTTAACAGGTCATCTCTATAAGGAATGAGTAAAATCGTGCATGTTTGTTTCTGCGAGTCATCATAATGATATGACGTAACGTCTCAAAATAACATCATTTTACAAAGATGAATTGACGTCATTTATACATTTGGGCAAGTCTGGAAGTACCGGTACTTTGGCAATTTATGTACGAGAGATGAGTTATACAGAAAAACACAGCAATGAATCGGTTAATATAAAAAATGATGTTATGGGTTTATTATATTCCTGCACCGTAAATTATGTGATAATAATAATTATTATAATATAAGAGCTATTTCTGTTTTCAGCAGGAAAATAAAAATTATGTCAATTCACACTCCTTGCTGTCAGTTTGCTGATCAAAATGTTGCTTACAAAAAAGTGTTTATCACATATCTATAAACAAAAATACTGTGATGATATGCTTCTGCTTTTAATTATAATTACAATAAGTTTGTCATGTGACTGCTATGGACCAATAAGAATGGTGTCATGTATTGTTATCAAAGTCAAAGCAAGATATTACACTGAATTAGTCGGCGGGTAATATAACATAGAGGAAATGAAAAAGTCGTCTGCTGAATAGGAAGTGACTATGTTACGACTTATTTTTAATCTTTTAGTTTTAGCTGAAACTGTTACACTCTGTTACAGGTATGGTCAGTTAAGTGGTATAGTAGAACCAATAGCAGGAATATTTGGTACTTTAGCAGTTGTGATTGCTGAGCCAATACTCCCATATGCCCTGGCGTTTGCAGCGGGAGCAATGATTTACGTTGTTGTCGATGACATCATTCCAGAAGCCAATACTTGGTAAGTAGAATTTAAAACTTCGGCAAGATTTTTAAGGTCACCTGAGCCAGATGTTCATATGAGAAATTACAATAGCAATCTGGCAGTCTTCTGTCACCCAGTGCCCATTATCTGTCACTCATTAACAGTTTCAAATCTGTTCTTATCTAAAAGTCCTTGACATACGAATTTCAACTAAATTTCACCTTGATCTTTAACCGGTTTGTCTGAAGTTATATTTGACCCTGTTCACCAGGAGTTCAACTTTTTATATTAGGAAACTTTAAAATAACTCATTCTACATAATTATGTGGTCGGATTAACTGAAACATGCCGGGAAGGATCAGTGTGAGGTTTAGTTTTTCATGTTCCTTTTGCATTCTCATTCGATGATTTTTGACTGAATTACAACCCTTTGCACTTCCGGAATTAAAGATCTCAAAGATGACTCCTTCGACATCTTTGGTCAGATTTGTCTGAAACTTGGAGAGAGGACAAAAGAGAAATTGTTGATTACTGGAAGGACATATTTAAGAAGTCAAAGAGAAAATATTGTTTAATTGAAGGCCAGATTGTAGAGGGTCAAAGAAAAAATGTTGATGAAAACAAAGTGGTGGCTTGGACCTGCTGTAATTTAACACTTTTATATGCACCCAGGACTGTAACAAGCGCTTGGATAATGTTGAAACCCAGGAACTTTAAGGGGGAGAGTGTGTGAGAGGGTTCTAAATATTTGAAATGGGTTTTTGATTTAATCTTTTATTCCTCCATACAAGGAGAGCATAGTATGTTGGACTATCTATTCACACTCTTTCTAAGATGAAACAAATTTTACAATGTGTAAACTTATATGACAGATCAAATTGAAATCAAAATGAAATCATGTGACTCATTTAATATGTCAAAAAATGTGTTGTAATTATAAGCGAGAAATCTCTGTAAGTCTAACCCAGGTGCGTAGCTGCATTCTAGTGAGTGCAGGATAAAAATATGGTTATTAGTCCAATATTTTTTTACTGTTAAACATCTATATTAAACATTAAAAATATGAACACAAAAGTTGAGCAAAAAACTATAAGATGTATTTAAAAAAAAAAGTGAACCTCCACCGAGTTTTAAACCCAGTACCTCATGCACTTCGAGCCTGGATGGGGGTGGGGATTCATTCTAGTGATTTTTCAGGATAAAATGAGCTTAAACACCTATGATGTGTATATGGTAGAACTTGCATTTATCAAACCCTAGGTTTCCCAAAAGCGAATGTTGATGAAATTCAGTGTTACCAATGCAGCTGATGAAGGAAGGTTCTTTAAAAACTAGATACAGTCAACTGTATTGTACGTGTATTCCTGCCATGAATGCTTGATATAAACTAATACAAGGATTGCATTTTCTATCTACATGCTGTATGTGGTGTTATTCTTTCATGTTGAGGCTGTTACTGCAGTTGGGAATACTTGGATATTTAAATTCATTTGCAATGTTTTCCCCTCACAATTTGAAGTTGGGGGGATGTCTGTCCCCTATATAATGAGACTTTATAGGCAGATTTGAGACTTTTTAAGGGACATTTGATTAACAAAAAATGCCAAGAATGCAAAATTTGAGGGACATGGAAAACCCTGCATTAGTACTCAGGACTGTTTTTGTTAGCTCACCGGGATGAAGTCCAAGGAGAGCTATTGCCATGACCCCTGGGTCGGCAGCATCTTCAGCGTCGTCTGTAGACACCCAGGTTAAACTTTTGCATTTAAGTTTAAGATATCTATGCAACCACTCATTGGATGCAAAATGGAACTTCGCATGTGTATTCACCATCATCAATGGAACAAAATAGACAAGAACACTAACTCTGGATTTATTTTGGCACAGTTATGGCCCTTTTTGGACTTGGACACCCAGGTTAAACTTTTGCGTTTAGCTGCGTTTAAGTTCAAGATATCTATGCAACCACTCATTGGATATGAATGAAACTTTGCATGTGTGTTCACCATCATCAATGGAACACACACAGACAAGAACCATAACTCTGGGTTGTATTTTGGCATAGTTGTGGCCCTTTTTGGACTAAGACCCCCAGGTTAAACTTTTGTGTTTAGTTGCGTTTAAGTTTAAGATATCTATGCAACCACTCATTGGATATGAATGGAACTTTGCATGTGTGTTCACCATCATCAATGGAACACATACAGACAAGAACCATAACTCTGGGTTGTATTTTGGCACAGTGATGGCCCTTTTTGGACTTTATTTTTCAGGTTAAAGTTTTTTATCAGGTAAGATATCTATGCAACCACACATAGGTTATGAATGAAACTTCACATGTATATTCAGCATCATCAATGGAACACACAGAGACAAGAACCATAACTGTGGGTTGCATTTTGGCACAGTTATAGCCCTTTTTCGACTTAATTTTTCAGATTAAAGTTTTTTATCAGGTAAGATATCTATGCAATCACTCATTGGATATGAATGAAACTTCACATGTGTGTTCACACAGAGACAAGAACCATAACTCAGGGTTGCATTTTGGCAAAGTTATGGCCTTTTGGACTTAATTTTTTGTCTGTAGACACCCAGGTTAAACTTTTGCATTTAGTTACATTTGAGTTTAAGATGTCTATGCAACCACTCATTGGATATGAATGAAACTTTTCATGTGTGTTCACCATCATCAATGGAACACACAGAGACAAGAACTATAACTCTGTATTGCAATTTGGCAGAGTTATGGCTCTTTTTCGTATTAATTTTTCAGGTTAAAGTTGTTTTTATCAGGTAAAATATCTATGCAACCACTCATTGGATATGAATGGACATAATTTTTTGTCTGTAGACACCCAGTTTAAACTTTTGCATTTAGTTGCATTAAAGTTTTGGTGTTTGCCTCCAATCTCAATCTTTGCATGGGTGGTGAGTTTTATCCCATCGGCGAGCTTTGTTGTCTTCAGACAACTCTTGTTTTACATACCATCCTTTATATACCTCTACTAGTATCTTGGCAGGTAACCAGAAAGAAATGTTTGATGTACAGAAAACAAAATATCCCATTGAGAAAACAAACAACAAACTTACTTTAGCATTTTCTAGATTAAAAAAATAGTGTTAGACAACAGGGTTTAGAATTCCACTTTAAAAAATAAACTTTGGGTGTGACGTCACTGAGTTATGTGACATTGTTGAGTTGTGTGACATAATTAAAAAATCTGGGTACCCAGCCCTATCTGGTATATCAACTTATCTAGTCTACTGTAGAAACTCTTTGGCAAGGCATGACATCATATCACGGCTTTGTGACATCATACCACAACTTTGTGACATCTTACCACAACTTGTGACATCATACCAAAGCTTTGTGACATCATTCCACAGGTTTGTGACATCATACCACAATTTTGTGACATCATACCACAGCTTTGTGACATCATTCCACAGCTTTGTGACATCATACAACAACTTTGTGACATTATTGACATTAAATATGAAATAAATTTAAATTTCTTGAATTGTTTGAAGTATGCTGATTTTTTCCTCCTGGGATTAAATGTTTTTTGCCATCAGAGGCACAGAGTTCAGTATTCAATCCATAAAATGCCATGATGCACAATGCTATTTTTCTTAATTGGCTACTGACCTAATGTATAAAAATCATTATTGTCTAATTATGAGGTCCTCTGCGGCCATGTGATCCAGGATGCTGTTTCAAGTATCTCTGACCTCTAACCAATGAGGTTATAAGTTTGAGCCAAGCTGAAAAACTTCATGTGAGAAAGGTTGCAAGTTACTTACAAAATGAAGGTGGTTTTGCTCAGATTCTCTCTAATGTCTTCCTCCACCAATAAAACTGATTGCCAGTGTGTTGAAAGTAGTGTTCATTAACCTGTAGATTCTGTTCTCTAGTAAATGCATGCAAGGGAAAAAACTCTACTGCTTTTAATATTGGGCACAAGTTTGAACTACCTCCCCTTACATAGAAAAAAAACAACAGGAAATGTGCATACCTATTATGAGAACATTGATATTACCAGACCACATGCATCACCAAACTACCTGTATTATACAGACCACTTGTATTACCAAACCACCTGTATTATCAGACCATCTGTATTATCAGACAACCTGTATTATACAGTCCACTTGTATTACCAGACTATCTGTATTACCAGACCACCTGTATTACCAAACACCAAGTATTGCCAGACCACTTGTAATACAAGACCACCTGTATTACCCAAACCATTTGTTTTACTAAATCATCTTTATTACCAGACACCATGAATTACCAGACTACCTGTTTACCAGACAACATGTATTACTAGACCACAGGTCCTGTAGTACCAAATTACCTGTTACACTAAATCATCTTTAAACCCAGACCACCTGTTTTGTAAGACCATCTGTATTGCAAGACCACCTGTATTACCAGACCACCTGTATTACACACATTATACTTTACCAGAATACCTGTATTACTAGACCACCTGTTTTACCAGACCACTTTTATTGCCAGACCATCAGATCTGTATTGCAAGACCACCTGTATTACCAGACCACCTATGTTACTTCACATTATGCATTACCAGAATACCTGTATTACTAGACCACTGGTTTTATCAGACCACTTGTATTGGAAGACCACCTGTATTGCAAGACCACCTGTATTACCAGACCACCTATGTTACTTCACATTATGCATTACTGGAATACCTGTATTACTAGACCACCGGTTTTATCAGACCACTTGTATTGGAAGACCACCTGTATTGCAAGACCACCTGTATTACTAGACCACCTGTTTTACCAGGTCATCTGTATTATCAGACCACCTGTATTACCAGACAATCAGTACAAGCATTTCACAAATGTTATCAAACCACCTGTATAAATGACTGCCTGAACTAACAGACTGACTGCAAGTTTAACTCAGTTCTCTCTCAATACAAGTTTTGTAGTTAAAGATTCAAATGACAAACAAAAACAATAACAAAACAAAAAAAAACACCATCTGCTTAGAGCCCATGCATGTTACCCCATATAACCCAAGGTATAATCTGATGTATTTTGACCGACTTTTTGTGACAGCCCTTCAAGGCTATGTCCTTATTAAGAAAGGAAGCCCAAATGTAAACAGTAATTTAATGTAATTTTATTACATTGCACCAAACATATCTGCTAGTTTTATGGGTTAACACATTCAATGGAGTAATTGACAAGCCTAACAAGGTTCAGACTTCAGGGAATCTCTGGCGGGTGTAAATAGGTGGCTGCTTGAAACTAGGTCACATTCCTTGGGACATCTGTATAAGGAGGGGACAGAATCAAGGTTAATCTAAAGGAAAATAATATGATAGATGTCAGGTAACATGCATGCACAAGTAAATATATGTGTGCACCTGCAGGACTGCATGCACTCTCTCACTCTCTGTTTTGTGACGAAGATCTTTGAAGACAAAAAAATTGTCTTTAGACCTGTTTGTAAGAATGTTGTTGTACTTTGATTTTTGAAATGTGATCTTGAAGTTATTTCATAACCTCTGAAAGAGAATTCTCTTAACTTTTTGTTTGTGTAAAGTGATATTAAAGCGTAGTTTTCAAAAATGTTTCATTTACTTCAGTGGAGGTGGGGGTGATGGGGTGGGGGTGATTGGGTGGGACGGAGGAGTGATGGTAGTGGAGAGGGGGGTCCAATGCCAGTTTTGGAAATCTCATTAAGAAGTGTATATTTTATTCGCCATTTTCACTGAAATATGTACCTTTTTCTTCATTAATTAAGAAATTTTAGGGGGCATTGTTTGACTCGTGTTTTAATCAGTAAGTGATTAAAGGGTAGTTTTAAAACAGGTTTTTACCCAGGCCAGTATATGACTGTATGTTACATGTGTTACTAAATATAGTAACAAATTTACACTAAATTTCATCTTTTATCACTTCTAACTTGAGCTCGTAATGACCTGCCTCCATATGTTCTCACTTTCCCAACCTCTATTGTTTAAAATTGAAAAAGTAGTTGGGGTGGTGGAAATGTATTGTTCAGATATAACAATAGATTTAAGTGGTGATAATTGCGCTGGTGGGCTATACTTTTTGAAAAAAAAAATAGTTTTGATATTCAATAAACAATAAAAAGAACACATACAGTAACTGAAAAATGCAATACTATTTTAATCAATATACATATGAGTAATTTTAACAATTTTACTGAATGATACAATGTATTTACAACAATTTTATTGAATAAATCAATGTATTTACAACAATTTTGCACATTTGCCATACTGACACGAATGATGATAAAATACTTGCCTCTCATAATTCTGAAGAGAAAGACATTATCGCTTAGGCAGGGCATTATCACTACCCTGTATCCTAATTTTGATAACGGCACTGGTCAAAGGTCAATGTCATGGGGAAAGAAAGTTGATATCGAAATTGTAAAATAACTGACACTCATTTTGTAACATTTAAGCAAGGAATTATATTGAGAAGAAAGGCAATTGATTGAGATTTTATGAAAGCTTGCATATTCACGCAAAATCTTGCAATATCTCGTTTTCAATTATCTCAATTTCTTATTTGTTATTATCTTTTATCTTATTGAATTATCAATGAACTTCCATTGATCCTGGGAACACAAATCTAACATTACAGAATGAAACTCTCATCCAAATAATACCAAATTTGTATTTAAAATTGTTGAAGTACTTTGTATACTGCAGCTAAAATAGCGACAAATTACGATAAATTTTCCTTCAAACCTCAATATCTTTAATTCAAGATCATTTTGTGTGATCGAAACATATTTAAAAATCTAAGATTACAGATTATGTACAATAAATCAGTTGAATTATGAATGATTAATT
This sequence comes from Panopea generosa, assembly GCA_029582155.1. Taxonomy (NCBI): domain Eukaryota; kingdom Metazoa; phylum Mollusca; class Bivalvia; order Adapedonta; family Hiatellidae; genus Panopea; species Panopea generosa. The sequence continues at coordinate 52,794,824 of CM055895.1, forward strand.
TGTAAATGATTAATCCTTTTTGTGCTGTTTGTATCAACATTTAGACAGGAGATGCAAGTTTCTTATCCTTCTATACAAGTCCTTGATTTAGGTCATCAAATTTAATTCAGAATGGAGGAATTTGCCAAATGCAATGATTATGTGTTAAGTTGCAGATTTTCTTGTTACGTTTTATAGGTGTGATAAAATCAACGCCAAGTTAATATCATTTTTTTATTAAACAGTGTTTTACTCATATCTTAAAAAAGAAATGTGACCAAATAATGTTAATGATTTCATAAATAGAGAACTTAGTACAAAACTAGTGTAACTCAATACAGATAAAAAAAGTAGGTAGATTAGTTTTGCCTTCACTTCTGAAATATGTAGTTTTGAATAGTAGTTGTTAATATAAGAGATAAATACACTTTTATACCTGTAAACATTAATCTGAAGCATGAATACGCATGGTAAAAAATTAATCTCAACATTGTCATTTTGTCCCTTTAATATAAAACAGCAGACAAGATAGCTAATATTTGCACTGTCATGCATCAGGATAATCCTATAATAACATAACTAATATTTGCACTGTCATAATTCAGGATAATCCTATAATAACATAACTTATAATGGCACTTGCCTATCAGGATAATCCTATAATAACATAACTTATATTTGCATTGTCACGCATCAGGATAATCATATAAGAACATAGCTAATATTGGCACTGTTGCGCATCAGGATAATCCTATAATAACATAACTTATATTGGGACTGTCAATCATCAGGATAATCCCATAATAGCATAACTAACATTGGCACTGTCAACCATCAGGATAATCCTATAATAGCATAGCTATTATTGGCACTGTCCTGCATCAGGATAATCCTATAATAGCATAGCTTATATTGGCACTGTCGCGCATTACGATAATCCTATAATAGCTTAGCTATTATTGGCACTGTCGTGCATCAGGATAATCCTATAATAGCATAGCTTATATTGGCACTGTTGCGCATTAGGATAATCCTTTAATAGCATAGCTTATGTTGGCACTGTCAAGCATCAGGATAATTCTATAATAGCATAGCTAATATTGGCACTGTTGTGCATCAGGATAATCCTATAATAGCATAGCTAATATTGGCACTTTCGCTCATCAGGATAATCCTATAATAGCATAGCTATCATTGGCACTGTCGTGCATCAGGATAATCCTATAATAGCATAGCTAATATTGGCAATGATGAGCATCAGGATAATCCTATAATAGCTTAGCTATCATTGGCACTGTCGCACATCAGGATAATCCTATAATAGCATAGCTAATATTGGCACTATTGCGCATCAGGATAATCCTATAATAGCATAGCTAATATTTGCACTTTCGCTCATCAGGATAGTCCTATAATAGCATAGCTATCATTGGCACTGTTGTGCATCAGGATAATCCTATAATAACATAGCTAATTTTGGCTCTGTTGAGCATCAGGATGATCCTATTATAGCAAAGCTGTCATTGGCAACAATGTGCATCAGGATAATCCTATAATAGGATAGCTGATATTGGCACTGTTGCACATAAGGATAATCCTATAAAAGCATAGCTAATATTGGCACTTTCTCACATCAGGATAATCCTATAATCACATAATTTATGTTGGCACTGTCGCGCATTAGGATAATCCTATAATAGCATAGCTATCATTGGCACTATCGTGCATCAGGATAATCCTGTAATAGCATAGCAAATTTTGGCACTGTCACGCATCAGGATAATCCTATAATAGCATAGCCTATATTGGAACTGAAGTGCATCTGGATTATCCTAAAATAGAATAATTAATATTGGCACTGTCACACATCGGGATAATCCTATAATAGCATAGCTAATATTGGCACTGTTGTGCATCAAGATTATCCTATAATAGCATAGCTATCATTGGTACTGTCTTACATCATATAATCCTATAATAGCATAGCTAATATTGGCACTGAGGCCCGTCAGGATAATCCTATAATAGCATAACTAATATTGGCACTGTTGCCCATTAGGATAATCCTATAATAGCATAGCTTATATTGGCACTGTCACACATCAGGATAATCCTATAATAACATAGCTTATATTGGCACTGTCATGCATCAGGATAATCCTATAATAGCATAGCTTATATCAGCACTGTCATGCATCAGGATAATCCTATAATAGCATAGCTTATATTGGCACTGTTGCGCATCAGGATAATCCTATAATAGCATAGCTATCATTGGCACCAATGTGCATCAGGATAAACTTATAATAGCATAGCTAATATTGGCACTGTTGCGCATCAGGATAATCCTATAAAAGCATAGCTAATATTGGCACTGTCACACATCAGGATAATCCTATAATAGCATAGCTTATATTGGCACTGTCGCCCATCAGGATAATCCTATAATAGCATAGCTTATATTGGCACTCACACATCAGGATAATCCTATAACAACATAGCTTATATTGGCACTGTCATGCATCAAGATAATCATATTATAGCATAGCTAATATTGGCACTGTCATGCATCAGGATAATCCTATAATAGCATAGCTAATATTACCACTGTTGCACATCAGGATAATCCTATAATAGCATAGCTAATATTGGCACTGTCACACATCAGGATAATCCTATAATAGCATAGCTTATATTGGCACTGTCGCCCATCAGGATAATCCTATAATAGCATAGCTTATATTGGCACTATCACACATCAGGATAATCCTATAACAACATAGCTTATATTGGCACTGTCATGCATCAGGATAATCATATTATAGCATAGCTAATATTGGCACTGTCATGCATCAGGATAATCCTATAATAGCATAGCTAATATTGCCACTGTTGCACATCAGGATAATCCTATAATAGCATAGCTAATATTGGCATTGTCGCCCATCAGGATAATCCTATAACAACATAGCTTATATTGGAACTGTCATGCATCAGGATAATCCTACAATAGCTCAGTTGATATTGGCACTGTCGTGCATCAGGATAATCCTATAATAGCATAGCTAATATTGGCACTGTCAAGCATCAGGATAATCCTATAATAGCATAGCTAATATTGGCACTGTCGCCCATCAAGATAATCCTATAATAACATAGCTAATATTGGCACTGTCGCACATCAAGATAATCCTATAAGAGCATAGCTAATATTGGCATTGTCGCCCATCAGGATAATCCTATAATAGCATAGCTTATATTGGCACTGTCGCCCATCAGGATAATACTATAATATTGGCACTGTCATGCATTGGGATAATCCACTAATAGCACAGCTTATATTGGCACTGTCATGCATCAGGATAATCCACTAATAGCATAGCTAATATTGGCACTATCATTGCATCGGAATAATCCACTAATAGCATAGCTAATATTGGCACTGTCATGCACTGGGATAATCCACTAATATCATAGTGCTAGGAAACCGGACAGGTGCAATATGGAAGAAAGCATTTGATATCTTTTCACTTATAATGAGTTGTACAACAATAACTTTATACTGGGTTCTTCTGGGTGAACGGTCCAGGACGATGTCTCATGATCTCTTACTGCTGAGGTCCTTGGTTCAACTCAGTGTAAATGTTTCAGTAAAAAGACTAACCCGTTACTTACGAAAGCATGCTTGTTTTACTTGGAGTCATGTTTGTGAGTCTGAGATCTTTGTCCACCAAATATAAAAACATGTACCATATATTACATGTAATTTATTAAAAATGTTGTTTAAACTCATTAAAGCAGAATGGTAGTGTAGTGTAGTGGATAGAGTGTTGACCACTCATGCCAGAGGTTGCAGGTTCGTTCCTTAGCTCAACCCAATGCCTAAAAAAACATCACTGGGTAATGGTTCTACAAAACAGACAAAAATAATCTGTATTATATTTTAGGAACTATCATTATATTGACAAGTATTTGCATTCCATTTCAGTGGTAATGGAAAACTAGCCTCAGCAACTTCAATCATAGGTTTCGTAGTCATGATGGCTCTCGATGTAGGCCTTGGATAACACTCATGGTAAGGTCACTATGAATACTTTAATACTGGTGCTACCTTTGTATTCCTGATTCATATGTATTTAGTTATTAATTGACTGAATAGTGAACAGTGTACATTCTGATCTGTAAGCTGGTATTTGTCTAAACTGGATGCAGTTGCTAATGCAAATGTCAATGAAAGGATTAGCTGTACTTGGTCAGAATTTTGTTGTACCCTCACTCTGTACTGTACTCTTATATTGTTCAACTATACCCTCAGACTGTACTGTACTCTTATATTGTTCAACTGTACACTCAGACTGTGCTGTACTCTTATATTGTTCAACAGTACACTTAGAATGTATTGTACTACTATATTGCACATTTGTACCCTCAGACTGTAATGTACTGTTATATTGTTCTGCTGTACCCTTAGACTGTACTGTACTCTTATATTGTTCAACTGTACTCTCAGACCTTACTGTACTATTATATTGTTCAACTGTACCGTCAGACTGTACTGTACTGTACTGTTATATTGTACAACTGTACCCTCAAACTGTACTGTACTCTTATATTGTTCAACCGTACCCTCAGACTGTACTTTACTCTTTTATTGCACAACTTTACCCTTAAATTGTACTGTACTCTTATTTTGTTCAACTGTACCCTCAGACTGTACTGTACTCTTATATTGCAAAACTGCACCCTTGAACTGTACTGTACTCTTATATTGTTCAACTTTACCCTCAGACTGAACTGTACTCTAATGTTGTTCAACAGTACGCTCAGACTGTACTGTACTCTAATATTGTACAACTGTACCCAAGACTGTATTGTACTATTATATTGTACATCTGTACCCACAGACTGAACTGTACTCTTATATTGTTCAACAGTACCCTCAGACATTACTGTACTATTATATTGTACAACTGCACCCTCAGACTGACCTGTGTTCTAATATTGTTCAAAAGAACCCACAGACATAACTGTACTAATATATTGTACAACTGTACCTTCAGACATTACTGTACTATTATATTGTACAACTGTACCCACAGACTGAATTGTACTCTAATATTGTTCATCAGTACCCTCAGACATTACTGTAATATCATATTGTACAACTGTACCCTCAGACTGTACTGTACTCTTATTTTGTTCAACAGTATCCTCAGACATTACTGTACTATTATATGTACAACTGTACCAACAGACTTTACTGTACTTTTATATTGTTCAACTGTACCCTCAGACTGTACTGTTCTCTTATATTGCACAACTGTACTCTTAAACTGTACTGTACTCTTATATTGTTTGACTGTACACTCAGACTGTACTTTACTCTTATATTGTTGAATTGTACCCTCAGACTTTACTGTACTCTTATATTGTTAAACTGTACCCTCAGACTGTACTGTACTCTTATATTGTACAACTGTACCCTCAGATTGTACTGTACTATTATATTGTTCAACTGTACTCTCAGACTGTACTGTACTCTTATATTGCTCAACAATACCCTCAGATTGTACTGTACTATTATATTGTACAACTGTACTCTTAAACTGTACTGTACTCTTATATTGTTCAACAGTACCTTCAAACTGTACTGTACGATTATATTGTTCAACAGTACCCTCAGACTGTACTGTACTATTATATTGTACAACTGTACCCTCAAACTGAACTGTACTATTATATTGTACAACTGTACCCTCAGACTGTACTGTTCTCTTCTATTGTACAACTGTACACTCAGATTGTACTGTACTCTTTTGTTGTTGAACTGTACCCTCCGACTTTACTGTACTATTATATTGTTCAACTGTACACTCAGACTGTACTGTACTCTTATATTGTTTGACTGTACACTCAGACTGTGCTTTACTATTATATTGTTCAACTGTACCATCAGACTGTACTATACTATAATATTGAACAACTGTATCCTCAGACTGTACTGTACTCTTATGTTGTACAACTGTACCATCAGACTGTACTGTACTGTTATATTGTACAACTGTACCCTCAGACTGTACTGTACTATTATATTGTACAACTGTACCCTCAGACTGAACTGTACTCTTATATTGCTCAACAGTACCTTCAAACTGTACTGTACTATTATATTGTTCAACAGTACCCCCAGACTGTACTGTACTATTATATTGTACAACTGTACCCACAGAGTGTACTGTACTCTTATATCGTTCAACAGTACCCTCAGACTTTACTGTACTGTTATATTATACAACTGTACCACACACTGTACTGTACTCTTATAATGTTCAACTGTACACTCAGACTGTACTGTACTCTTATATTGTACATGTGTACCCACAGACTGTACTGTAATATCATATTGTTCAACTGTACACTCAGATTGTACTGTTCTCTTATATTGTACAACTGTACCCTCAGACTGTACTGTACTGTACTATTGTATTGTTCAACTGTACCATCAAACTGTAGTGTACTATTATATTGTTCAACTGTACCCTCAAACTGTACTGTACTATTATATTGTTCAACTGTACCATCAAACTGTAGTGTACTATTATATTTTTCAACTGTACCCTCAGACTGTACTGTACTATTACATTGTTCATTTGTATCCTACTCTTGCCATATATAACATGTAATATATTTTACATGGCATTAAAACTTCATTCATGTTTTCATATTAGTTATATTAGTCAGATGTGCATGTGTCTCAATTGTTTTATTTACGGAAATCATTTCTATTTTTATTTGAATTAAAGATTGAAGTATTTGAGAAAGCGTGCCTAACGTGATAGTGGAGGCTTCACAAGGAAACAATAAGATTGTTTATTCAAATATCTAAATTTAAACCCTTCATCATTGAAATGCAACAAAACAATAGTGTAAAAGTAAATCAAAAAAAAGTATACGTGACAGTTTGGATAGCTGCCTCTACAAACAAACAAAACAATTAAACTTTCAGAATATATGCCATTGAGGTCTAGCAGATGATCAGTTAACCTAATCATTCTTTCCTTGGATTCTGAAAGGTTAACCAGTGCTCGAGCACACCCATCTCCGAATGTAACTGATATCTTTCCCACTTGCATCAGCGCTGAGAGACAAATGACATTGAGGCTCTGAATGAATCTGAGTAGAACCACCATTCTTCTGCAATAAACTGGCAAACTTTATCACATAAAATTTTGGACAAAGCTGGGCTCGAAACTATGACCTTAGTGTTTAAAAGGTAATGATGAAGGAATTTGAATGTTTCGTAAACAAATTCCATAGTTTCTGGCAAAAAAACATCTGTAATTGTAGCAAATGTGTTTCAAACTGATTATCAAACATAAGTTAATGAAAAGATAAACTAACAAGTCATTATGTATAATTTGGTTACAATTGTTATCACTGCGCTATGACCAAAAAGGTAGATTGATAATTGTCTTGAAACATTTAGATCCTTATATACAGGCTGATATTGATATTGGGAAATGGATCTTGTGGTTGCTTGTCTGAAAAGGTAGGATGTAGTTATATACAGACTGGTTATATAGTAATAATTGGTGAGAGGAAAACTTACAGTCGCATAAGACAGTGAGTTGTTATATGGAGGTGTTCGTTCAGCCAGTCTAACCTGTAGTTACATAAACATAGCTTTGCATTGTCATTGTCTTCTACTGCTGATTCAAGTGGGAAAGTTATCAGTTACTTGCGGAGATATGTATGCTTGATTACTGGTTAACCCTCCCTAGAAAAAGAGTGGTCAGGTTAACTGATCATCTGTTAGCCCTTACTGGCATAAGAAGGATGCTTGGTATTCAAACAAATATATTACCAAAATAATTATTTGGACAAGTTGTTAAACTTTGAAAATTAATGTCAGAGTTACAGCCCTTAGTCATGACCATGATATGGACAGGAATAATATAAAAACAAGAGGCCCAAGAGGGCCTGAGGATGCTCTACTGACTCATAGTGGCCATAGCACTTTTTAAAATTTCACAATATTTACCCTCTTTGGGGGTTCATCTTAACATATGGATAAATACCCCCACCACACCCATACTGAACAAAAACTTAACTGCCTTGAAAAGAAAATACTGTAAATTCCCATACCATTCATCTGTAAAAAAATGTAGTCCACTGAACAGAACCCTTATAGAACCCAGCCTCTTAATTTGTCAGAATTTCAATCACCCAGTCTTAGCGAGATGTTATGAGCAGAAATGATTCAAATTTTAAAAAGAAATTTTTTTGTACACATGGATGCAAAATGAAAAAAATAAGTTTTCCCTATAATATTCCTATGTAAATTTAACCCCTAAATTCTTATCTGCAATCAAACCCCTACACATAGGAATAATTTATGCCATGTATGTACAAACCTAACACACTGGTTCTTAAGAAAACGATTTTAGTAATTCTCAATTTTTACCCTTTTAGGGCTCCTCCTGACCCCCTTAAGACAGTGGAACCCAGTCATTTTTACAAATCTGAACCTCCTTCACCAACCAATACTTCTATGAAGATATTATAGGCAAAATCATTTCAATTTTAAAAAAAAAATTTGGACCCTCGGGGCGGGGTCATTTTTAACCCTAGGGAAATCATTTGAACAAAACTACAGTTGGTCATCATTGCTGCATAAACATTTTGAAAACTTGTTGGGCCGTTCATGAGAAGAAGACTTTTTAAGTTTTGGACTATTTTTAGGAAAGGCAGCCATCTTGAATTTCAGATTGAAAAAAAAAATCTTCTGTATAGTGTCCTATACAATAGAAACATTCATGTGAAGTTTCAGTTTAATTGGCTTAGTGGTTTCAGAGAAAGTGCTTTTGGCCGGAAGAGCTAAAAGTACAAAAGACAAACATATCATCATTATGTCAAATTATATTTCATGTCATTGTAACCTTTGTCATTTTTTTCTTGAAGTGTAAGGCAGCACACGATTTATCAAGTGTTTATAAATTTTATGATTGCTTTTATTTTAATCTGGAGTTGGACAATGACACAGGATACAGTTTGAAGTGAAGTATTGTTTTTTCAGATAATTATTTTGATAACGAAGGCCATCAGGCAACTGAATAAAAAAATACTATGTTAGAATTGAATATAAATGTGATAGGAGATAAACTGATGTTCCTTCACATTTTGTTTATCTAAAGAGAGTGTATCAGGAAAAAAATATAAATGCTTTACAACCTTCGCATCGTCATTCAGACGCTTTCTAAGATGAAACCATATTTACTACGTGAAAACCTGTATAACGGATTAAGTTGAAATCAAAATGAAATCATGACTTATTTAATACGTCACAATATGTTGCAATTTTAAGCGGAAAATCTATTTTAGTGTAACCTATTTTAAACCTAAATCGGTTTACAGTATATTATTTTATCATTTATAAATAGATATTCCTTTTGGCAACATGAGCCCAGTAAGTGTATATAGGCATGATATATTAGAACAAAATGTTTCAGTCAATTTTCACGATTTGAAAAATCTTGCTGGTTCCCTTTTATCTATGTCAGTTATGAATTTTTTTTACAGTTTTATTTGCTCCTGCATAATCACTGAGCCCTTACAGCAATAACGATATGTATCCAAAATAATATATCTTAATTTGACTTATGTTTCATGATACAAAATTTACTAAGGCCATTATAAATTAATTACAAGATTATCATCCAAATTTTTCTTAAAAAGGGGGAGTGGGGGAGTTTATTTTATATATTTTTATTTATGAAAAAAAAGGGTTTGGGTAACATGAAAATTGGGGGTTGTGGGTGGGGGGGGGGGGGGGGTGGGGATGATAATCTAGCAATTAATTTATTATGGCCTCATCTGTGTGAATAACAAAAATGACAACCAATAAACATCATTGTCCAGTGTTAGTTTGGTTAATGCTCATCTTTTACTCGCCAATTAGCCTTGATTAGAACAATCTGCTACAATACTAACCTCATGGTGGCTTAATGGAAATGTTAATTGTTGATTAGTGGCAGCAACAGTTTGTAAGCTTGAGTTTTTATTGAAACGTCATTTTTACATCCAGGTTATGGGACAATACAGCCAAATCTAGTGAGTAAATGAGTATAATAGATTTTACCCAATCATTTAAAAATAAGTTTTGCTTCCAATTTTCGGAAAAAAAGTAACAAGGTTTTGCACTCAATCCCGAAAACTGAGTAAAAACACACCTTCAAAAAGTAGTACTGGTATCAACAGTTTGTGACTATTTCCCGCTTCTACCGGAATTTCTGGTCTGCAAGAACACAGGAAATGAAGATGATAACTGTGTTGTGGTGATGGAAATGATTTGTTGAAATCAAATTATGTACATTTGTATAGTTTCAAATATTTCAGAAATACTCATTAACATTGGGTGAACCTGAATGACATTTATCAGGGGCAGACCAAGGATTGAAGTTTAGGGGGGGGGGGGGGGGGGGGGGGGGGGCATACTTAGTGGGAGCACAAAATCTGAAAAGACACACATATTTTTAAGTAGAAATGTAGTGAATTTTAATAAAATATGGGAGTTTAGGGGATTGGGTAGGAGGGGAAGGGTGTGCAATGTTTTTTTTTTAAAAAAGAGTAGACCTGCCATTGTTTATCATTTGCATTCAATCACCTGTATTGGAAAAGCATCTCTCTCACTGCTGATTTTAAGTGTGAAAGTTATCAGTTATTTGTTTACTTGAGGTGGTTGTGCTCAACTACTGAATACTCTTCCAGGTTCCCAGGAAAAAGTGGTTAGGTGAACAGTTTACCTGCCAGCCCTCAATGGCTGCTGATGATAAAATAATGCTAGATATTCAAACAAACTCATTGGAACAACCAAAACTCCTCATTACTTTGCAAATTGATTCAGACATATGCTACCAACTCACTAACCAATCACTGACCAATAAACTTGAAACTGACCAACTAACCTACTCTACCATCCAATTAAAGTTTGACCAGCTACCAACCAAATCAATTAGCAAGCCATGCTATAACATTATGGCATAAATTCAATGTGGGAGTGTACTTATCAATTGACCCAGTGAGTACTGACACTGACCCGATTTTAAACGGAAATTTCCTCTCTCTCCTGTCAAGTAGGGGAAACAGTAAAAACAGTTTTACCAATAATTGAATTATCTCAATGATATTGACGCATTGTTTTCTTATCTTGAAAGCAACACTAAAAATGTTTGCCACTTTACTGATAAATGTGTAGTAGTTTGAAGTAGCAGTTAATAGGCTTATATGTGATTGGTAGATAATGCTTGATGGTCTACCCCGATTGGTCGGTTTTGTCAGCCAGTCATGTGAATCTGCATGGTGGTAGTACAATTATAATTTGAATAATTTTATTATGAAACTGGAAGAAGCCTTGTTTCTAGATTGCACAGGGTCTTTATCCAATAACAACAGTTTTTTGTTCATCTTCGTTGAAACATCTGAAGTACATGTACTAATGTTTGTTTGTTTGAATAGTTTGACAGATGGAAAATCCCTGCCCGGCCACAGTCTCCTTGATGATTAATATTGTGTCTCATTATCATCTGTGTCTCATCACTGATTCAAGTGGGAAAGTTATCTGTTACTTGTAGAAATAGGGTGTGCTCCAGTACTGGTTAGCCTTCCAGGATCCAAGGAAACAGCGGTTAGGTTAACTGATTGTCTGTTAGCCCTTGATGACATAAAAATGATGCTCAATATTTAATCAATCAATCCAATCCTGGACTCATTGCTGTACCTCAAGACCAAAAATTTGGCCATGATGGGTGGAATAAACCTATGACCTCCAGTCCTGGAGTCGGTGCTCTACCACAAGACCACTTTGCAACATTGTTATATTTGACTAAATTGTGAAAATTAAGAATACTTGAAAATAGGAAAGAATGGACAAATGAATTTACAATGTTAGATGTTTATGTGTAGATGTTTATGTGTCTGTAAAAATGGCTGTTTCTTCATTAGCTCACCTGAGTCTAAGGCTCAAAGGTGAGCTTTTGTGATCGCCTGGTGTCCGTCCTCTGTCGTCTGTCGTTTTTTTTAGCTTCTAACAACTTCTCTTAAACCACTAGGCCAATTTTGATATAACTTCACAGAAATGTTTCTTGGGTGACCCTCTACTGAGTTTGTTCAAGCAATCTTCATTTGTCAAAAAACATGGCCACCAGGGGGCGGGGCAAGTTTAATTAGTAAAAACTTAAAAAATCTTCTGGTCAGAAACTACTGGCTTGATTTTAAAATAATTTCACAGAAATGTTCCTTGGAGGACCCTTTACCAAGTTTGTTCAAACTGTAGTGATTCGTCAAAAAATATGGCAGCCAGGGGGTAGGGTTAGTCTACTATAATAAGCTATAGTAAAAACTTGAAAAATCTTCTTATCAGAAACCACCGGATTGATTTTAAAACAATTCCGCAGAAATATTCCTTGGATGACCCTTTACCAAGTTTGTTCAAGCCGTTGTGATTTGTTAAAAAACACGACTACCACAGTGAGGTGCTAATTTACTATATAGCAAGCTAAAGTAAAAACTTCAAAAGCCTTCTTGTCAGAATCTACTGACCTGATTTCGATGTAATTTCATTGACATTTACCATGGGTGAACCTCTACCAAGTTTGTTCCAGCCATTGTGATTCGTTGAAAAACATACTTGCAAGGAGGGGAGGCTGGTTTTCTTTATATGGATATATATAGCGAAAACTTTCTTTCGATATCTGATATCCAGATATCCGCACAAGGATGCTATTGTTATCGCACAACTCTTCTACGCATCTGTTACATCTTCAAAACAAATCAAAATTCTAACCACTCGCCCATCTCGTTTTTCTGGAATTTTGAGTGTACATGTATTATATAATCTACATAAGTTAGGTGACTCAAGGTCACTTAGATGAGCGATATAGGGCCATTTTGGCCCTCTTGTTTTCATTTGTGATTTGGAGAGAAAAAAATCAATTCTTATTGAAATAACGCTTACTTATAATAACATTTTATATAGAAAATTGGACAGCTTATATTGCGGTAGTGACGCAGTAATCAATTTATGTTTGCATTCCTATGAATTATTGTTTATTCCTTTAATTGTTTCTATTTGTGAAAGGTTTGCACATACTTTGTGAAACTGTTTGATAAAAATTGTATTAAATGACATCAATTTATATTTCATTCAGCCTTTTGTTTAATCTCAAAGCCAGACAATTAGGAACATCTTGTCACCTTTCATTGTCACAGTCTAGTCAAAGTGTATTCTCTGTTCCTTATAAAAACCCATCATGTCTTGGCAACCAGCTTAAAATCCCCAGTAAGAGCATAACAATTATATTGCTCAATTCGGAAGGTAAACAATGCATATGTTGCATTTCCATCAGCGTTTCTATCATCATATTTAACACTGTCATCTTCATCATCATCACCAGCATTAACATCATTATCATTGTCACCAGTATCACCAGCACCATCATCATCACCATCATCATCACAACCATCATCCTCACCACCATCATCACAACCACCATCATCATCATTATCGAAAATTCATTGTAAAATATTTGCACCAGATCTGTTTTTGGTTTTTCAATTGGAAATGGCATTAAACCCCATTTAAAAAACTAAATATCAGTTTTAATTGACCTCAATGGTGGTCTAGGGGTAGAGCCTCTGCCTTGTATGAGGGAGGTGGTGGGTTGGACCCCCAGCCAGGTCATACCAAAGACTTGAAAAATGGTATTAGAAGCTTCTTTGCTTGGTATGCAGCAGGGGATAGTACTAGGTCAGATTGGCCAATTGTCAGTATGATGTGACTGGAAAGGGTGGGATATCATACTATGTGTCTGCATGGTTTAGTAAAGGAAGCTTTCAATATTTTTTCCGCATTTGTTGAGTACAAAGAACTAGAACATTTTATTTATAAATAAAGAACTGTTATGTTTTTTCAGTTCTGAGATCCATCCCTGGAAATCATTAAAATCACTCAATACCTGTAATATTGGAACCTGCCTTTCCCAAAAAAAACTCTACCCTTGTAAAGCATTAAAATCTCTCATTATCTCATTATATTGATACCATCTTCATGCATAATAATCAAATCTCAACTCTTCCCCTGAAAATCACTAAAATTTTGTGCATAAAATAACAAAATATATCCCAAAGCCCAAAATACTATCCCACATCCTTGAAATCATTAAAATCACTTATTTATAATCATATGATTTTGGTGTTTATTAACGGATGATAATGCAAAATAATAAATTGTAAATCCCTTAAATCTTCCTATAAAAATAGCTAAATTTGGTGCATAAAACAGCAAAATATATCCAATAGCCTAAATACACACCCAGATCAGCCCCTGGAAATCATTAAAATCACCTGCTATTATGTGATTTTGGTGCCTACTATGGAATGATAATGCCAGTAAATTACCGAATATTTCTTGCAAAATAATAAAATCTCAAATGTTCTCATAAAAATTGCTAACTTTGGTACATAAATCAGCAAAATATATCCAATAGCCCTAAGTACAAACCCAGATCAGCCCCTGGAAATCATTAAAATCACCTACTATTATTGTGATCTTGGTGCCTTACTAGGGAATGATAATGCCACTTAATTACCAATTATTTCTTGCAAAATGACAAAATCTCAAAATTTTATGTTCCCTTGAAAATAGCTAAATTTGGTGCATAAAACAGCAAACTATATCAAATAGCCCTAAATACAAATCCAGATCAGCCTCTGGAAATCATTAAAATCACCTGCTATCATGTGATTTTGGTGCCTACTACGGAATGATAATGCCAGTAAATTACTGATTATGTTGTTCAACCAGCATCCTCTAATAGTGAGTTTTGTTCTATTTATATTGCGATAATAGGCTTATTTTAACAAGTGCTTGAGTGTTTGAACTCCGGCTAAGTATCAAATATTAGTCCAGCGGAAATTATTAAATAATCAAGCTTTTGATTGCATGATTGGCCTCTGCCAGACCTGGGTCCATCTTGTGAATGAAATGAAATGTTGAACAGTCTGACCTAGTTATGATAACAGGAACTGGAGTAAACTATTTAACATTGTAAAATAGTTCAAGTTACAGATATGTAACTTGAGCTACAGAGAGATCATAGTATTTCTGTCAACATTTTTAGCTCAGCTGAGCAAACAATTTCCTCTACGCATATTAAATCATCCTGTGTCCATCAGTAAACTTTTTATTATGTGCACTCTAGCACTTGCAGATTTCATTAGATCCTCGCCAAATTTACATACTAGTAGTAGTTATATATAACCGTAATATCTCAAACTAAATTCTAAAGTTATGGTCCTTTAATTGTCAAATGTCAAAAACTGTGTTATTTGATGGTGTGTGCACTCTAGTACTTGCAGTTTTTATTGGATCCTGATTTAACTTACACAGTAGTTATATAACTAAAATATCTCAGATGAGTTCTTGAATTGACCAAAGTGGATAATTAATGTCAGAGTTATGGCCCTTGAATTGTAAAAAATTACATTTAATGTTTTTGACATTGCATACACTCTAGCACACACAGTTTTCATTTGATCCCCATTGAACTTACACAGTAGTTATATAACTAAAATATCTGGGATGAGGTTTTGAACTTACCAAATTGAATAATCAATATCAGAGTTATGGCCCTTTAATTGTAAAAAATTACTTTTCATTCAGTTTTCATTTGGTCCACAGTTAACTTCTTCAGTAGTTATATTACTAAAATAACTTGTTATTGAACATGGATAATTGATATCAGAGATAATTATGGCTCTGGAATTAAAAAAAAATACATTGATGTTGTACAACCTACGCACTTTTCATTCAATCCTCATTAAACTAACACATTATGTAACCATAGTATCTCAAATAAGTTTTCGAACTGTTGGAAAATTAGTCATGGTTAACTTTTTTTAATGTTGTTAATTCTAGAAGCCAAAATATTAATTGGATCCTTGCCAAACTTACACAGTAGTTATAAACCATAAAGTCTGATAATAAATGTTAAAGATGATGGCCATTGAATTGTCAAAATATCGTTACTTGACCTTGAGTGCAATCTAGCGCTCACAGTTTTCATTTCATCAGCACAGAAGTTACACACTAGTTATATAAACATAATATCTTGGACAAGTGTTTGAACTGCAAACTTTATGTCTTAAAATCTTTAAACAGGGCTTGGATTGAGTCAATGTTTTAAGCTGATTTATTTCACATCAATTGTGAATTGAGTTCTTACAACATAGACAAATCATGCTCATCAAGTTTTTTTTTAGTAGAACTAGTACTAAGCATATGCGAATAAAGTTTCTTGCTCAAGGACACAATAAATAGTTGTGGTGGTAGATCGAACCCATGACCTCCCCCCCCTATCCAATGCTCTACTGCTAGACCACGCATGTCACATTGAACCGACGACAAATGCAGTGAGATGTAACTGATCATGAGACTGCCATATCCCACTCACTCACAAAAAGACACAATGTCTGTGAAATAAAAGATTTCAGACTCATTAAAAAATCTCATACAAAGAACAGACAACATTGGAATATACTAATATCCAGCCTGTATTCCAATTGAGAATATAACCAGACACTTGGTGTTGTTCTAAAATGCTGTTTGCTGTTCAGAGGTTGTCATCTTGGAAAAAAAATTTTTGTTTAAATCTTTTGAAGATTAGTTTTATTTATTGGTAACAATCATGTTCTATCAGAAAAGAAAGCATATTATGAATTGTGTGGTAGTGAGTTTACCATTGACATTGTGGTTATGTAGCATGAGGGAATGTTTGGGGGCCAGGTCCAGCGGTAAAGCATCATACCCAACGATCCCCTGCCACATCTGTGTGTGGTGTCCTTGAGCAAGTCAATTTCACAGTCAGTCAATGTAAAATAGATCAGTTTAAAACTTAAGGTATGTTGGTATTGAGATTTGTGTTTTTTTGTGGGAAGAGATACTGTGCAGCAGCTGAGCTGTCTAAGGGCATGTATCAAGATCGTTGACATTCCACTGCTAAGGTTGTGTGTTTGAGATTATATATCGACTCATTCACAAAACTTTCATGAAGTAACTTTCAGAAAGACAGTGGTTCTACTGATATATGACGTCTATTTTCCATGAATAAAACCTGATTTACTCTTTTCTGTAAAATTTGGAACTTTGCTGCATGTCATCAAATTACATTTTATGGTTATTACTCTACAATCCCTAGAAAAAGTTTCCATAACAGAATTTTCATATTATATTCTATGCTGTGTTAAGAAAAATGGTTTTAAACCCGACTGCATGTTAACAGCCGGGATGACTATTGATGGCAAATGGATCTTTTATGCGAGGGACATAGTTATTGCCCTTGATTGATTGTAAATGCTGATTTCGTCTTGTAAATACTGTAGCACATTCAGGCTTGGTATGATCTGATTAAATTGGAAATGACAAGAGTTACTGCCCTTGAATTATTAACAAAAGCTGTTCCCTGCCTTGTTTACACCATTGTACCTTCAGTTTTCATTTAGACTGGACGAGTTAATTCAGTTCGCAACATGTCTGACTATCAATCCAGGGGTTTTGAGTTCGAATACGTGCCTGGCCGCAGTATTCTAGATGTTTGTTTGATATCCGACAATGCATCTAATTGTCATTTGTCTCTCACTGCTGATTCAAGTGGGAAGTTATGAGTTACATGCAGAGATAGGTGTGCTTGAATACTGGTTAAACTGGTTAAATTTTCAGGATCTAAGGAAAGAGTGGTCAGGTTAAGTGACCATCTTTTAACCCTCGATAGCACAAAAATGACACTAATTATTCAAACAAACAAAAAATCAGTTTTTATCCAATCCTATCCAAACTTTTCAAGGATGTTTTTATGATCATGAAATCTTACACAATTTCCTGAAATTCCAAAATTGGACCAGAATTAACAATAGAGTGTCTTGTATGCTGCTGGACCTCTTGGTGTAGAAAGGTTGCCCTCCTCATTATAATTATGCCCTTGGCTGTGAAGCAATATTTTTCAGCTGAAATGATCCAAGTATGGAACACCACTTTATCAGGCTGAATTTTTCCATATTTGTGATATGTTAGGAGAGAACAATGGATCAATTCATTGAGTTACAGTAGAAAATATGAATACAGAGAAGTATGATGGGTGAAATATGGCAGCTGACATTATGTCTGGAGGTGATTAGTTTCATGGTACCCAAGTAGTGCCAAATAAGTTCATTATGATGTAGAAACATTGTTGGACTGCATTCATGGTTGTTAAATATATATTTTAAGAAAACAGTTAATGTTTAGTTTTTAGGTTGCCAAACGTCGAAGGTGAATATAAGATGGTTTTAAGATGAGTGTTGCCAAATATCAATAGTGCTGAATGAATTTTTTTTAATCATATATTAATTTTATTTAGGGAATGCCCAGCATATGAGTGAGATGGTTTTGGAGTTCACTGTTTGAATATACATTGCTAGATATCAATAGTGGCTTAACAGTTTTTATATGGTACAGAAAATAACATGAGAATTCCTTTGCTTTAATTAGCTTAAATTTTGGCGTATTTGAGAAAGCTCAGCAGTGAAAATTATCTGTTGACATTGTGTGTAACGGAACCTAACATAAAAGAGAAACGTGTAGTTTGTTTGGAGGTTGCTTGGTTCATGGTCAAGATCATTGTTACTTATAAAAAAAGAATAAAAAAGAGAGAGAGAGAGAGAGAGAGAGAGAGAGAGAGAGAGAGAGAGAGAGAGAGAATGTTCCACTCAATGGCTTGATTTAGATCTGCAATTCAGAAATAGAAAATGACAATGTACAAAATGAGAAATTTACAGGTGTCCAGAAACTTAGGAGCAAAAAATATCACATTTTTTAAAAAAAATTGTAATGTGTCCCAAAACATAAGTGTCCCAGTACATAGGGTAAATACGTTAAAAAACAAATTTTGTCATAATGGTTCTTCTAGGGTAAATATGGTAAATGCTTAATGTTGTCATAATAGTTCTGTACACCTATTGCAGATACAATTAAATGCTTAATGAAATATTTTTACATTGTAAATATAACTAATGGCATCACATTGGGATTGAAGAGATTATAAAAAATGATCAAAGACTTAGTGTTTGTGAACTTTGGATGATTAAACAAAATCAGAATGGCATTGTTATTTGTTCACCTGTAAATTATCCACTGCACAAAGAATGATGGAGTTAGTACTGTTCAGTTCCAGTCCAATTGTTTAACCTAACTAAACAAAACAAAATGTTAGAACCCTTCTTGTCTTGCATGCCTATTAAATTGGCACTGTGAAAGAAATTCACGTAACCGGGAATGCATTTTCCGCGATTTGTTTATTATTTTCCAAGGATTATGGAAAAAACACAAAATTTACAAATACTCTGAGGCTTACATAATTCATCAATGTGTCCTTACCAAACTGACGCAGTAATTACTAGATTATCATCCCCGCTCGCCCCGTTTTTCATGCCATCCCGACCCTTTTTATTTTCTTTTTTTTTCTTTCAAAAAACTGAAAAATTAAAAAAGATAATAAAAATATTAAAAAAAATCCTCCCACCTCCCTGCTTTTTGAGCAAGAAATTGGATGATATCTAGCAATTAATTTATAATGACCTTATAATCATAAGATGTAGAATTTTGTCTTGCCTTTTTGGAGAAAGAGATATTCACTCAGAGACTTTAAAAATGCACCACTTACATACCCGATTTCAAAGAAAGTAGATCGCGGCGTGGTCTAGTGGTAGAGCGTCCGCCTCGCATGCGGATGGTCATGGGTTCAATCCCCGGCTGGGTCATACCAAAGAGTTTAAAAATGGTACTAGAAGCTTCCTCGCTTGACACTCAGCATTTAGAGGAGAGTTCTAGGTCTGGTCGGCCCGGTGTCAGTATAATGTGACTGGGTGGGGTATCATACCATGTGTCTGCGGCATGATATTCCAGTGTGACAGTGCTTAGAATACTGTCTCAAGTAGACACCGTCACGAAAAATTGTTGAAAGCGACGCTAAACACCATACAACAACAACAATTCAAAGAAAGTTTATATGCATCAAGAATGTCATCTCTGTTGTCTACTGTTAACATTTTCATGACTGAGAATTGAATTTTTGACCCATTTTTTTCAATGGAAAAACACACGTGTCAATAACAGTGTATGAACCAATCTCTGGGATACATACACTTATTATTGATGCCCGTGCATTTAAATTTTTTGGAATAGGGTGCGTTCGATTCATTGTCCAGAACATGTTCAGAACATGTTCCAGAACAATCATCAATCGAATGTAAAGGAACAGAAAACGTGAAATCAAAATGGCGCAGCCAAATCAAATAAATGTCTTTTCAAAATAATTGTTATATACAGTCAAAACTCGTTATTTCGAATACCGTGGGACCTTGAAAATAATTCGAAATATCCGAAGTTCGATTTATCAGGAGTCTATGTTTGTTCAACCTTTTTACCGTTACCCCACCCACTTCATAAATCGTTGAAAATATACATGTTGTACCTATAAATACCTCTATTTGTTTTTGTATGTTTTTTAACTTTAACACGTTGTGGTTATATTTACACATGATATAAACTTTGTTTATATTGATGTATACTGTGGATTTATCTTAAATCGTGGTAAATTCTACTGTTTACATGCGTTACTTCCTTCTACGCAAACGTATGTTGTGTGTTGTTATCGGTGTGTAAGCTAAATGCCTATTTGCACAGTGCGTGAACATTTTACATTTTTGAGTGTGATATAATAGATAACACAATATACTTTGATTTTTTATACTTTTTAATTACATGAATATCAAATAAATAGAATATGCAACTGAAATATAAACACAGGTTATATACAAGCAATGGTTACAACAATTTTACAAATAAGAACTAAGACGAAAATAGCACATGTCAAAAACTTCTTCTAACACTTCGGCGTTGTTTGTATAATTAGCGTGTGTATCGGTCGTGTTTGTATCATAACAATTTGATGACACAATTAACTTACCTGCCAGTACCGACACATGAAGCGATAAATTACAACAATTATCACCTTCGACGGTTTGCCTTTCATCTTCACGCGGTGATAAAAATTCGAAATAACGAGTGAGAAATCAATAGATTTTAGGATGAAGGGACCCAAAAACAGATTCGAAATAGTGAATAGTTCGAAATACTGGAATTTGATATATCAGGAGTTAATTAATATAGAAATAGAAGGGGAAAAAACGGGACCGAACTTTAAATTTGAGATAACCGGAAATTCGAAATATCAGAGTTTGAGTTGGTGAGTATCAACTGTAACTTAATATTTGTAAGCATTGGACATGCGCATATCCAATAGGTTCATCCCAATTAGTATTGATGAATCACTCACCATTGTTTAAAACTTGCTCAAAGAAAAGAAAAAGACAACACATATGATAGATCTTTTCTGCATTGGTGCTAAATAATGCAGTATCAACTGTAACTATAAATATCACAAGCACATTTTTGTTATTTCAATTGATTTTAGGATACAAAAACAAAATCATTTGAGATTGAATCAATCTATCAGTTGTTTGATAAAGTGCCAGTGTTATAGCAGCCATGTTTGTGACGTCACTGTCCCTACCACACCACCTTTTCCAGCGGCACAGCTGGAATATGTTCCGGACACTCTTCCGATGTATTCTATTGTTGTTCTAGTTGTTCTGATTGTCCAGAACTGTGAATCGAACGCGCCCATAGATTCGAAAAATTTGAAAAACGTTATCAAAAATTCTAAGTCATAAAATGTTGACAGTAGAGGACTAGAGATTGCACTCTAATTGTATATAAACTTTCTTTGAAATTGGATGACATTTTCTGTACATAAGTTACCTGTATGTTAGTGGTGCATTTTTATAGTCTTTGAGTGAGTGTAGGTGCATTGGCATCAACAATTCAGTTCTTGAAACTGTTTGCCCAAGAGTCACCAAATTTTGTTCATAGTTGTGTAATGGGTAGAATTACTAGACTTCTGCATAGCCCCTTTTTGATGAAATGTTATAAGCAAGACATTTAATGCCATGGAATTCTCTTGTTTCATTAAGATTTAAAGCCATTTTCAGTACATGACAGTTTTCTTAGCGGAGGACGACATTATTATGAATCTGAAAAAAAAGCGACCATCATTCCAACAATAATTAGCAAACTTTCTTACATACAGTTTACGGACTGAGCTGGGCTAAAACCCAAGACCTCAGTACAGAGAGGTGAGAAATCATGAGCTGGTTCCTAAAACCATACAGCCCAGGAGAATCATAATAATGTATCATTCATATCTCAAATTAAACAACCCAGGAGGACCATATGTATCATCCATAACTCAAACCATACAGCCCAGGAGGACCATAATTTTATGTATCATCCATATCTCAAACCATACAGCCCAGGAGAACCATATGTATCATCCATATCTCAAACCATACAGCCCAGGAGAACCATATGTACCATCCATATCTCAAATCATACAGTCCAGGAGAACCATATGTATCATCCATATCTCAAACCATACAGCCCAGGAGGACCATATGTATCATCCATATCTCAAACCATACAGCCCAGGAGAACCATATCTCAAACCATACAGCCCAGGAGAACCATATGTATCATCCATATATCAAACCATACAGCCCAGGAGGACAATATGTATCATCCATATCTCAAACCATACAGCCCAGGAGGACCATATGTATCATCCATATCTCAAAGCATACAGTCCAGGAGAACCATATGTATCATCCATATCTCAAACCACACAGCCCAGGAGGACCATATGTATCATCCATATCTCAAACCATACATCCCAGGACAACCATATGTATCATCCATATCTCAAACCATACGACTCAGGAGGACCATATGTATCATCCATATCTCAAACCATACAGCCCAGGAGGACCATATGTATCATCCATATCTCAAACCATACAGCCCAGGAGGACCATATGTATCATCCATATCTCAAAGCATACAGTCCAGGAGAACCATATGTATCATCCATATCTCAAACCACACAGCCCAGGAGGACCATATGTATCATCCATATCTCAAACCATACAACCCAGGAGAACCATATGTATCATCCATATCTCAAACCATACGACTCAGGAGGACCATATGTATCATCCATATCTCAAACCATACAGCCCAGGAGGACCATATGTATCATCCATATCTCAAACCATACAGCCCATGAGAACCATATGTATCATCTATATGTCAAACCATACAGCCCAGGAGAACCATATGTATCATCTATATGTCAAACCATACAGCCCTGGAGGACCATATGTATCATCCATATCTCAAACCATACGACTCAGGAGGACCATATGTATCATCCATATCTCAAACCATACAGCCCAGGAGAACCATATGTATCATCCATATCTCAAACCATACAGCCCAGGAGAACCATATGTATCATCTATATCTCAAACCATACAGCACAGGAGGACCATATGTATCATCCATATCTCAATTAAATAATACATACATGGAACAATTAGTTAGTTATGGTGTAAATTATGTTTTAGTGAAGACATTTTTAACAAGTTTTAATGAATCATTTGAAACATGGTGACATACATATTAAAATGACTTCATGAAAAAGGAATGTGTGACCTAAATAATTAAATGAAAATCATATTCTCCATATTCTAGGTCAAATACAATATAATATTTATGTTTGTTGAGTGATGGAGATATAAAGAATAAAAGCTAAATGGCTGAAATGGAATTAGTTTAATTTGATGTGGAAGTGATTAAATGGTCAATTTGAAGAAGAAGGAAAAGAAGAAAAAATAAAGAATTTTTATTGATTTTATCTAAACTTAGATTCTCATCAAATTTCATTGTTACAGTCAAGTTTTTTCTTACACACACATGCACGTGTGCACACGCACGCACGCACGCACGCACGCACACACACACACATGCACCACAGCTATTAAAACAAAGTATTGACATTCCATATTCTTATTAATTAGATATTAGTTTGTTTGTACTCAAATAATACATTGTTTTATATATATTTCAGATTGAGAAGTCATTGATTGTTTTATTTGTCAAAAAATGAGAAATGTTAAAGCATTAAAATAACTGTACAAACACAAAAAAGCGTGACAGAAATATCACATTCTTCTTGATATACTGAAAGGGAAATAAAAAAATCCAATTATAAAACCAAAAGAAATAATTGACAAAAACATGACTTCTTTGAATGCAAACATTGCCTACGCATAAAGACATTTTCCTATTACAAAAAATGAAATTAAAAAAGCAAATATTGTTGGAAGATCTTTTTTGTAATAATATTGTAGTTGTGATTGAATATGAAACCAATGTATTTGAAGAAATAATGATGGACTCTTACAGTTCCTGGAATAGGTTTTGTATTCACAGCTCATGAATTAAAGATGAATAAAAAATTCTTTGGATCTGATATAAAACGTCTTCTCTAGCAATAACAAGAAAATTAATTCTAAAAATATTCATGATTTATGAAAACTAGAAGTATGTGGCACATCTGAGAGAAAAGATTCATGCATAATAGTTCATTTATATCCGTGCATGTGAGAAGAAGAAAATCCATGCATCTGGAGATATTGTGTTATTCATTTAGACAGCTAATGCATGCTCTTGGAGATATATGATTATATATATATATATATATATCTACATGTATATAATGTGAACCATTGTTACACGAATCTTGACCCTGGGGTCAAGTTTGGCCCCTGCCCCATGGGTTATCTCAAAATTTCACAAAATCTTCTCTGAAACTAGAAACCCTGAAACTGTTGGTATTTTGCATGCAATGTCACCTAATCAGTTTCTCTCAGGCTTGTTCAAGCTATGATTCTAGAGTCAATACTGGCACCACCCTGGGGACTTATCAGTTTAGCATAGGAGATTTTCAATGGTTTACATAAAAAAAAATGTAAGTGTTCATTGGGTTCAGTAAGGGGACTTGATTTCTACATAGGAATACTGTGTGGAAATAGAAAATTCTCAAAATTTGAAAAGAAGCGACAGGTGAATCAGGGGATCACTGTTAAACATAACTTATGAGCTAATAAAAAAACTCAAGAAAATTTGTTTTAGAATCGGACACTGACTGCCGTCATTATGTGGGTTTGGCGGCTGTAAGTCATTACGTCAATGCCTATATGAGCTCAGCTTTATTATTGGGTTCAGGTGTTGTAATGAAAACAGATATTTGAGATCTCAACAATCAGCCTATCCTAGTGTCTAACATTGCTCATTTCAACTGCTTAATAACATTGGATTAAATTGGATTTTGAAAAGCATCCAATGGTTAGGTCTTAGTAAAGAGGTGGCAATTAGTGTTTGTACGAAACATGCTTGTTTATTGATATAAAGATGTATACTTAATTTAAGAAAGATAAAAACAACCGCGCACAATGTAGTAAATACACGGGTGATACCAAATCAGGTTACGGCTGAAACGACTAATTTTTGGCTGCAGGAGTAAAGACAAATGTGGTGTGCTTAATAGAAACTTTGGTGTTTAAATGTGATAGTCTCACCCATTATGCATTTCGATTTGCATATTTAAAAAAAATGTCTTGAAACTTACCTTATACATTTTGTAACGTACTTACTGTTATGTTCCATAAAATTTACTACTGTTCTGTGATCATATATATATTTTAAAATAATTTGTATACATATTTTAAATTAATTTGTGGATATATTATTTTAAAAATACAAGTAAAAAACTACTGTTTTTTTTCTCAAAACTTGTGCATGTTCAGCGATTTGTCTGATTCTTGCAACGTGCTGAAAATACGCCACATCAGTAAACTCACCTTGTTTTTAAAGGTGTTAGCCCACCTTTGATTTTTGTTTTTTATTCTATAGTTTATATTTTTACACTTTGAATTTAATCAATGATTTTTGCGTTTTAATAAAATTCATTAAAACAATTTTTGTATTACACAGCAAAAGTGCCATAACGTGTTAATCAACACCAAGGACTGATATAACAACAACAACATCAACAACTTTTATTCAGCATAAAGCAAAATTACAGTGAAAGTCCTTGTCAAAACACGAATAGATATATTGTACCCAAGGGCATATATAATACGTCATGCTTACTATTTGTGTCAGAGAGGAACGATACCTGTATGTTTTATCACGGTCTAAGGGAAGTAATTGGATTCATCTCAAATATCACCAAACTGCGCAGGGACAATTATTGGATAACTTTTGAGAAATTTCTGAAATAGTCCAGTATGAATATACAAAGTTATATTGTTACTGATACCATTTTGTTGTTACAATCTCCAGGGAATATATGAAATTACAAATTTAGATGGTCACTGATACCATTTTGATGTAACAGTCTCCAGGGAATATAGGAAATATACAAATTTAGATGGTCACTGATACCATTTTGATGTTACAATATCCAGAGAATATACCATTTTAGATGGTCACTGATACCATTTTGATGTTACCAATTTAGATGGTCAATGATATAGTGTGTCAACACTTTGCATCACTTCTTAACAACTTTAAATGGGAATAGAATGAAACTTCACAGTTTTTCAGCAGGATGTCTTTATAGGAACTGCACATGTTCCGCAGAGCTATTCCCCTTGTTGAACTTGAACATTTGCTTCAGCAACAGCTTTTGAGAATGGAATTAAATGTCACACATTTGCTTGCTAAAATGTCCTAATGTGTTGCTTCACAAACATATTTAAGAATACACTTAAATATTTAAAAAAGATTTAGTCAAAGAAAAGCATCCAGTTGATCATGATTTTAAACTAGCTCTAGAAAAACTTCATTTAGTTTTATTGATGTTGATTGAAAAATATTAAAACAACCAGCCAAAATTAAGGAAGTTTTTAAGTATTTAGATAAAACTTAAAAAAGTGTTGATGAAATATATTCCATAATTCTGTCTTAAGTTGAACAGAGTTATGCCCCTTGTTTGGTATGATAATAGAATGGTACAAAAACAAAAATAAAGGAGACTCTTACTAAAATGAAGTTCAAAATTAAGAATGACCAGAAACCAGTCACTTAGACTTGAAAATCATGGGTAGCAGCTGCAGAAGAAATTAACGAATATAAAGTTTAATAAAGTATGCATGGCTATTGATAAAATAAAACAGAAATAAACATATATGATATATTGGTCTAGACATATTTATTATCAATTTTTCATTAACATTTTAATGAAGTCTTCTCTTTGTCATCTAGGTGACCATAAGCGTACATGTGTCTGCCTTATTTTAGAGTATATGCCTCCCTTACTTTAAACATAAGCAGTAATGTTTAGGTACATTTTAGTGTATATGTCAGGTACATGTTCCACATATTTATTATTTACAATAACTTGGCCACAAGTTACTATAATGATGGTGACAGATTACAAGATTCAGTAATTTAAACATATAGTGTTTCTCATTACATACAAATTCAGATAATAGATGTAACACATGACACACAGATAACAGATCAATATTATGTTAGATTCTATTAAAGTGGAAAATTACGTTATTTAAATACATGTATTTTAATAGTTTCTGAGGTTGGACAAATATAAATTAAACATTTAAATACTTTGTCAAATAAATACTTGAGTAGATCAACACAAGATAAATGTATATATTATGTATTTTGATTGTACAAGGAATTGCGAATACTGAAAGCTTGATGAATAAACTTACACAAATTTAACAAGACTGAATACTTCTTACTTTGCATTAACTCAATGAATTTTGTCATACTTTGCCGTTTATATTAATATGATTTAATAAAGCTTTTACGGATATCCTGATAACTAGGACATATTAACACGAAATGGTATTCATCTTCTATGTCGTTAAAGTTACAAAAAGTACAATAACGTAAGTTATGTTCAATTCTGTTCTATGCATAACGACTGGTTTCAACTTTCATCTGATGTGAAGATAATTTTAATCTTGACATAGCAATTCTTAATTTTTCTTGGAAGCATATCTTAATATAATTTTCGAATTCTAAAGTAGTTTTTAACATTTTATAAGTACATAGTGAACGACTGTTTTGTGATTTCATTAAACCATTTTTGTTTAAAATTATCTAGTACTCTCTCTTTAAAAACAAAATGGCAGTTTAACAAAAAGTATTTATTTTACAAATAAAGTGATTGAGTCGCGAATTATTATTCCATTAATTGCTGTTTTGTTACTTATTTTATGCGGACATAACTTAAGAGCTTTAATTG
Organism: Panopea generosa; assembly: GCA_029582155.1. Classification (NCBI taxonomy): domain Eukaryota; kingdom Metazoa; phylum Mollusca; class Bivalvia; order Adapedonta; family Hiatellidae; genus Panopea; species Panopea generosa. The sequence goes on from CM055895.1 coordinate 52,823,128, forward strand.
TTGCCATTGTTGTTGTTGTTGCTACTACTGTTACTACTGCTGATGATGATAGTGACATATTTGTTGTAATATTACTTTTTGTTAATTTACCTTTATATATTTTTCAATATTCAGTGAATAAAAAATGAAATTACTGTCAGTATTTAAAATTGGAAAAATCACTGTATTATATTGGTGGGTGGGGTAATTTATTATACTCAATGGCAATAAAACAGCTTTATGTCAATATTTTGTATATGCAGTTGAATTTTTTCTTTGAAATGAATATCATAAAAACTATTTTCAACAGTATCAACTTTAAAGGTAATATTCTCTCAACAGGTATTGCTGATTAATAAACTAAATTATCATCAAATACCAATATTTGCACCCATTTTTTTTTTTTCAAATCTGTTCATCTCCGACTTTGGTAAACTTTCTGTATGTTTTACAACACATCATTCCCTAACTAAATCCAACAAGAGAAATTCTGTTTCAATTTTTGTCTGGGTGATGTGGTATCCTTACTGGACTAATATAATATTTCTCTCTTTTTTTTTTTTTTACAGAATTTTCATATATTTTTGACCACCCATGGGGCCATCCAAAAATATTGGGAAACATCCATAAACAAACATACAAAATTATAAAATAAAAAAAATATGGACAAACTTGAAATGTTAACATTGTTTTGACTGGTTTCTTGTCTATTCTTTGATAAATTCTAATAATACACTATTCAATTGTATTGGAGCCAGGCTGAAAACATGATCACCCAGAAGCTTATTGCTTTAATACTACCATTATTAAAACCAAATTAAAAATGTTAACATTGTTTTGACTGGCTTCTTGTCTATTCTTTGATAAATTCTAATAATACAATATTCAATTGTATTAGAGCCAGGCTAAAAACATGATCATCCGGAAGCTTATTGCTTTAATACTACCATTATTAAAACCAAATTTAAAATATTAACATTGTTTTGAATGGTTTCTTGTCTGTTCTTTGATAAATTCTAATAATACACTATTCAATTATATTAGAGCCCGGCAGAAAACATGATCACCCAGAAGCTTATTGCAGAATTCGCTTTAATACTACCAGTATTAAAACCAAATTAAAAAATTTAACATTATTTTGACTGGTTTCTTGTCTATTCTTTGATAAATTCTAATACCTAGTACAATATTCAATTGTATTTGAGTCAGTCTTAAAACTTGATCAACTGGAAGCTTATTAGTTCAAATTTTTATGGGTTTAGGTTAAACTTATTTATTTTACTTCGATTGTAAAACAAGTTTAAGAAATCATGTTCAAAGTCTTCATAGGTAGAAACACTTCTACCGGTAAGCATATGCGAAAAAAGTATCTTGCTCAAAGACACCACACATAGCCGTGGCAGAGGATCGTAGCAATGACCCTCTGATACAGGGTCCAATGCTCTACCACTGGACCATGCACTCCACTGATTTTTTTATTTTTTTATTAACTTTACAGATTTATTTTTGAAGTTGATAAGTCATTTTGGCGAAACAAAAGCCTTACAAGATAAATTGAGCAAGGTTCCCAGCCCCTTATTGATTCATAATTGTTTCCTTTTTCAGGTGAGAACTTTGCCACTAGATCTCAGATGAAGAAATGTTATCATTCCAATACACACATCTGCCATGCTGCCTTGCCAATTGTCAGAGATTTTCATCAAGGATGTTTCCATTACTGAAATCACTGTGCTGCCTTATAAATCATGGAATCTGTTTGATGTTTGAATATTTAACGTCATTTTTATGCCATTGAGGACTAACAGTCAATCAGTTAGACTAACCATGTTTTCCTGGGATCCTGAAAGGTTAACCAGTAATCGAACATATCCATCTCTGCAGGTAACTGATAACATTCCTACTTGAATCAGTGGTGAGAGACAAATGACAATGAGATCCAATGTCGTACATCAATCATCACGATGATTGTGGCCTGGTGGGAATTCAAACTTGCGACCCCTGGATTCATAGTCAGATGCCCAAAGCATCAATAAATAATTTGTTATTTCAAGTCTGCCAAAAAATGACAAAAAATTTAAAGTTTAAAAGAAATCTCCATTCAAAAAATTGATAGCAAGCAAATAATGCTTGAAGACCACCTCTACATTTGGATTTTCTGAGATGAAACAAATTCTACTGTATGTAACTAATGTCATGCATGTATCACATTGAAATTAAAATGAATTCATTCAATCCATTTGATATGTTGCAACTTTTAGTGGGAAATCTATTTTAGTCTAACTGGACAAGTAGGCTAAATTAAGAACTCCATTTTGAACGGCATCCTTTTTTTTTTTTTTTTTTTTTTACAGATTTGTGGTCGTTTGTGACAAAAACCTTTAATTTTATTTTATTTTCAGCAATTTTTATTGATATGAAAGAAAAAAAACAAATCCAAGAAAATATCCATGTATATTTTTTACAATTTTTTACTCTAGATTTCCAAAAAAACTGTTAATCCTTTTCTTTTTTTAAATGAAGTTTCAGGTAACAACATTTGTTACATTAACTCTTTCGCTGCCAATATTGCTGATCGGCAACAAACTGCCCAGTGCCATTGTGGATGTAAATACTCTATTTGGATCAGCCTAATAAACCACAACAGTTTACAACAACCAAGGGTGGTAACTCAAAGAGCTTTATGTTTAGTTCATCATTCTGGGAAATGGAAAAAAATAATTCGAAAAATGTATTTTTTTCTTGATTTTAAAGGTGTTTTAGTAAAGTTCAATTAAACATAATTATTTACCTTGTTTTATCATTTTCCCAGAAATATATTTGGCACTGGAAAGAGCGAATTCCCAGAAAATTAGCAGTAGAGTTATTATTTGCATATGGTTATAATTTATGTCTAAAAGTGTTAATGTGTTAACATCAATTTCACCATTGTCATCTCTACCTTTAAAGTGGCATAACCAGTGTTTATGTCTTGTTTTATCAATAAAAAAACTGGTATAATTGTCATAATTAATAAATTGTGACTATCTGGATCATTGCTAATGCAAAATGCTGTTGTTTATCATCAAAAAAGCTGTATTTATATTCGCTATTAATGCCAATATTAGAATTAAACCTGACCATCGGAATAGCGTAAAAAAATTAGTTGTTATAGCCTTAAATGTCCGGAAATTTCCGGCAGCATCCATCAAGTCTGGGTAAGCAGTTAGATTTATTCCGCGAATTTTTATATATTTCTCAATAGCGTAGTGGTTTCATATGTGGTTTGATACTCAGTTGATCCAAGTTCAGATCCTGTAACAAGAACTTTTTTCATTTCACTAGCAACTCTATTTTTTTCTATAGCACTTCATAAAGTGGCTTCTAATATAAAAAAAACGAGGTTCCAACAAAATTAAAAAAAATTGTTGTCCATTCATGCATTTATATCTGCACATATCTAGCAATCGTTCTTATACTGAAGGATAAAGGAATTGGCCGTCTATTTACAATTGAATTGGAAACGTTACAATATATTTCCATCAGCGAAGCAGCTAATTTGCATATCAGAATTACTGATCATTAAATTTAAAACACAATTTATTCACGTTTAAGAGAGGTATCAGCTGTTACAAATGCATTCAAGGTCATGAGAAATCACGAAAGTGTTTGTCATTTTTAACCAAGTTTCATATTTTATAAAAGAAATGTCTTCATATACTGGTTATACTGTTTTAAGCTCATGCAGGTGCAATAATATAATAACAGCATTCAGGAAATGTTTTTAAAGTCAATATATGTGTATATAATAATGATATATACACGTTTATAAATACTTGTGACCTATTTAAAGCAGCTGCGAATTTCAAGTACCGGTTGTTGTGATTCAAGGTTGGTCTAGATTTATCACATGAGAGTAGTTTCTACATTAATTGTTAATCACATAATACTTGGGTATATCACATAATACTTTGGTATATCACATAATACTTGAGTATATCACATAATACTTGGGTATATCACATAATACTTTGGTATATCACATAATACTTGGTTATATCAGTATTAATATTCTTCAGGGCTTATGTTTCATTTAAAGACTTCTTGATTGATAAAGCCGGCCTGGTTTGCTGCACATCTGACTATCCATCCAAGGGATGCAAGTTTGAATCTTCACCAGCCATAATCTCCATGATGATTGTTACCGGGTATAAGACATTGTGTCCCATTCATCTCAAGTGATTCAAGTGGGAAAGTTACCGGTTACTTGGAGAGAGGGGTGCGCTCGAGTACTGGTTAACCTTCCTGGACCCCAGGAAATGATTCGGTTGACTGATTGTCTGCTACTGGCCCTCGATGGCATAATAATTACCCTTAATATTCAATCAATATTTAATCTTAGAAACATTCCCAGCGTTAATCTGGACACGGTATTATGTAGTGAATATTATTGATTTTTTTTTTTCACGAGTCCTCATTTATTATTGAATTTAATAAATAAGTTGGCAAAAAAAAATATTAAGAGAGGCTGCAGAGCATTATATCATTTATCCCAACAAGTTTGACAAATTTGTTAATAATAATAAATGGGCATGAGATCCTATTTATTAGAGTACTCTGAAAAATGGTACATTTCCCATCTATTTCTTAAGTCTTCTTCATAAGGAACGAAAAAAAGATTGGATTTGCAAAATGTTATAAATGGCACTACGTGTAATATGTTAGTTTCTGTCTGTCATCGTATGATGTCAGTGTCTAAATAACTGTGGATAATATTTTTAAATATCACAATCATATATTCCAAATAGAAGGAATGGTAGTATAATAAATTATTAATAATAATAATGTTTAATTTACACATTGAAATGAAGAATTCACTAGTCCATTATAAGTTAATTGCTAGATTCTCATCCAAATATTTTTAAAAAGGGGTAGTGGGAATTTTTTTATTATTATTATTGTAATCTTTTTTTTTATTGAAATAAGGGTGTGGGCGGGGATGATAATCTAACAATTAATTTATTATTGCCTTACAGGCATATTTAGACAATCAACATTACATTCAGTGATTTATAAGGTAAGTGAATTCAATAGGCTGCAATGAAAATACAAGTTGGCAATATTCACTGATAAAATTATCAAAAATATTGAATGAATGTTGCTTACTCCCAGATAAAGTTTTGTGTACTCTCTTTAACAATTATAACTTTATTACAAACAATTTTTTTAAAGTTCTCTTATTTTACTAAGTTGTACAGTAATTTTATATATCAGTGAAAAAGACTCTTCTTTCTGTCGTATAATAGATAAAGTTTAGATCCTGAAAATGTGCTTGAAAATTTGGCCATGACAGATTAAATCCTAGATATCATCAAAATTTGTTCATAGAAGGTGCAAGGGTGGAGGAAAGTGGTACAATTTTATTTGTTATTTTTCAGATATTAAAAATGGAATTGTCAAATTAGCCATAATATGGAAGAAATTTATAAAGATCAAAAAATGTTTTTGTGTTGGTGTAATTAATCCAAACTCGTCGTTAACAATTGTTGATCCGTTTTCTTGTTTGTACAATGATGAAATCCATCATAAATAGCAAGTTTTTTCATCTGCTTACCTTTGGTATAAACAAATTTATTCATAAATTATGCACAGCATATTCCACAACATATATAGTAATTGAAACGAAAGAAAATAATTCTTATATAGTTTCTAGCTTACCTTTGTGAGTTGTTCTGTAAGTGTTTATGAACCTGGCTTTGGAAAGTTACGGTTTTCATTGTCAAAAAAAAAAAAAAATCCGCGATCTGAACAAGACTATAAAAAACATAATTATGTTGTGGCCTGTAAAACAATCATGGGCAGGCAGTGATGAAATTTAGGAATTGATTAGTTATGGTCTTATATAAAAGTTTTATGTTCACCCTGAATAGCCTGAGTTTTTTTATCCATGTTTGGCATTAATATTGTGTCAACAGACCAGATGTTATATTCGGATACAGACTTTTTCTGGCCCGGTTAGCTCAGTCGCTAGTACATCTGACTATTAATCCAACTGAGTTAACTAGGCCAGGTTTTTTAATTACATTGTATTGTAAAAATCCATATTTTTGTCTTCTCATGTTGTATGTAATGAAACAGTTGTATAATAAATGGTCAAGGTGGACGTAGAATTTAACATGGAATATGTTCTGCCTGTCTCAGTATGTTTTAAGTTGAAAATGTTATTCTTTGTTTTTCATGAACCTGATTTTGTTTATCAAATAACAGAATACAAATAACAGAACACAAATCAATCTTTTGACAGTTTTCATAAAACTGAAACCTTTCCCGAAGTTACACAACTAACTGCTTCCATACTCAACTCAAATTCATACTCGTACACAATCTACAGGGTTTATATATAAACACAACTTAAAGCCCTAACATTTTGAAAGTTATGCTGATTTGATTAAGAAAGTCACAAGATTTGATTTACAGTTACCGTAAGAACCTGGGACCGATAAGCTCAATTGGTAACACATCTAACTATCAATCCAGGGGTCATGAGTTCGAATCCTTGACCAGCCTTAGTCTCTGTGATGATTGATATATGACATTGCATCTCATTATCATTCGTCTCTTATTGCTGACTCAAGTGGGAACGTTGTCAGTAACTTGTGGAGATGGGGTGTGCTCGAGTACTGGTTAGCCTTTCAGGATCCCAGGAATCAGTGGTTAGGTTAACTGATCATCTGTTAGCCCTTGATGGCAGAAAAGTGATACTAAATATTCAATCAATCAATCGATCAAACTCAGTTAGTTATAAGAATAAGGAAATTATTACAGCATACAAGTGATTTTTTTAAACATTAAAATTCCAGATAATGTGATTTTAGGCGTATTTTACTCTAATCGTTAAGATAGAAAACCCTTACCTGAAAAATTGGTGGTCATTTTGCACTTTACCTTAAAATTGATGGACAGTTTGCACTTAACCTTATAATTGGAGGTCAGTTTGCACTTTACCTTTTAATTGGAGGTCAGTTTGCACTTTACCTTATAATTGGTGGTCAGTTTGCACTTTACCTTATAATTGACGGTCAGTTAGCATCTTACTTCATAATGAAGTAAGTTTACCCCTTTATAATTATATATATACCTTAGAAAATAGGGCTATATTTACACCTTACTTAAAAATTCAATTTACCCCTTTGAAATAGGTTTATATACGGTTATCAGTTAATTTACATGTATTAAATTTTAAACTGGCAGAAGCCAAATGAAATCCAAGAAAATTACCTAATTTAGATAACAGTGTGCAAGAAAGCAAGATTTTTTAAATAAATTGAAAGTTTCAGAAACCCAGATCTGTTCAATTAAATTATCAAAGATATTATGACTATTTGCCTATGTCTTTGAAAATCTAGGGGTAAAATAGCCGATCTTGTAAAATTTAGAGATAGTTTACCCCTTTACGGAAAAGAAAATATTTGGGGCTTTGCAGTAAACCTCATAATATTGTTACAAAGTTAATCAAAAGATTTATCTTTAAACATATATGACATTGCATCTCATTATCAATCGTCTCTCACCGCTAATTCAAGTGGGAAAGTTATCAGTTACTTGCAGAGATGGGGTGTGCTAGAGTACTGGTTAACCTTTAAGGATCCCAGGAAATAGTCGTTAAGGTAACTGATCATCTGTCAACCCTTGATGGCATAAAAATGACGCTACATATTCAATCAATCAATCAATCAATAAACATTATCATAATTATGTAATTGGTGAAATATGTGTTGAATTTTTTTAAAAACTTTTAAAGAAAAAATAATTTCTCGATTAATCATAGAAATGCTATCTTTGTTCTTGCCTGTATTCTTATTCTTTTTATTTGATGAGCAAGGTCCCTGTATGTACATAATATATTTTAAGGCTTTACGGTATTGTTATCTAGAAAACATTGTAATATATTCAAGTTTGTTTAAGGAATGGATTTGTTATTTAAGAGAAGTAGTATATATTAAATAAATTATATTTAAAAAAATTGTTTTTTGTTTTTTGTTGAATTTTCATTTCATGCACCAGAACCATAAATGTTTGTTGTCCACAGTAATTGTAATGGACATAATATATTCTAATTTACTCACTTTTGGATTGGTAAGCAATTCTAAACTCTGCTTAAAGGGAGTATATCAGGGGGAAAAACACCATAAATGTCTTAAAAATAAAATGATTATCAAATGGGATAAAAAGCATCTTATTATTATTAATAAATAAAATCAGAATGTCAGATCCACTAAAACGTGTCAAAATAAAAATTTTAAACTGAAGAGGTGAAGTGAAATTCCCATTCTAAATATAGACAGCACTTAAATACTGCTTGATGACGTTCACATCATCATCAGGGCCTTTCCTAAAATGAAATAATTTTTACATGTATACCTGTCTAATGGATCAAATTGAAATCGAAATGAAATTGTAGGACTCATTTAATACATCACAAAATACGTGTATGTTGAAATCTATTTTAATCTAACCTCGGCACGTAACCCAAGTTAGGAAATCCCTTTTCAATATATTATTTTGGTATGTTTAAATAGATATCCTTTTGGCAATATGGGGTCAGTGAGTTTATATGGGCATAGTGAATAAGATAAAAAAGTTTTAATAGCCAATTTCAAAATTTTGAAAAATCCTGATATATTCCCTTTAAATAGTACAAAACATTAGATTGATAGGTATTGGTAGTGAAATTAACTACTGGCAATGAACTGGTTTTGATTGTTCTAATATCAACTAGTTTCGACCCTTTCTTCAGTACAAAACGTGTATAATGGGCTATTTCAATTTTAAAAAAGAGGAAAATGAGAACTATTAATATGTCATAGCATGATTACTTTACAAATAGTACAATTCTAAAACATTGTCTGCTCATAGCGAATCACTATGAGTTATTGAAGTTTGGAAATATCGAGGAACTTTGATATATAGGGGTCGTTTCCATAAGGCCATAAAGGGGACTTTATTTTTTTACAGAGGAATGGTATGGAAAACTGAAAAATTCCAATTTAAATATTTCCTTTTCATGGTAAATAACATTTTATTCAGTAAGGGTGTGGCCAGGGAGTTTGTATTTTTTACATAAGAGGTATAGGGGTTCAGTAAGGGAACTTTGCTTGTTTACATAGGAATAAGGGAACTTTGCTTGTTTACATAGGAATGGGGGAAATGGAAAATTCTCATTTTTTATCCAGTTGTTTTAAAATATTTTGAAATTTTAAGCAATGTTTAATATGTAAAAATAATTTTCAATTTGTGATTTAAGCTCTGTTTTTCTAGTAATAGCAAATTAAATTTGGTTCATAAAGAAGATTGAATTTCTAGGAGGGCCCCCAAAAGATTCAAAATTGAGATTTTTCGAAAATCCTCCCATCAATCAAATTTGTTCGTTCACGATATGAATATCCATACGTTGTCAAGGGATTGACGTTTCTACATGTAAGTATAAAGTCTACCATATAATCTATATTAGTTTTATCTTGACTGGCCAATGGTGAATAGGATTATGTGCCATAACATCTCGTCTGCTTAATTCATCATTTATTGTGGTCTGTCTTTGTTATCTGTTCTGGGCATCCTCTCAGGAACGATTTGACCAATTTTAATCAAACTCATCATTGCTGATACTAAATTGAACTAGACTTGGTACAAAATAAATTATTTTCCACTAAGATGAATTCCATTACAAAAATAACCATAGCATCTGGAGAAACATTTGACAGATTAATTTTAACAATTCTATTCTAGAAATAACCAAGCAAGCAAAGAAAGTAAGACTTTTGCACTTTTGGTCGACCCAAAACAATTCCGTTGGTCAGAAACTCTTTCTGTATGTGTGGGAGGGGGTTGGGGGTAATTCAAAATACTCTCAGTCATTACTTAATGTATTCTTAAAAAGTTCTTGATTAAAGACAGTAATTACCCACCTGCCTACCCACCCCTGAATGGTACATTGAGTTGAAAGTAGCTAACAAACACTTTTTAGCTCACCGGGACGAATGTCCAAGGAGACCTATTGCTATGACCCCGGCGTCGTCTGTAGATACCCAGGTTAAAATTTTGCGTTTAAGTTTAAGATATCTATGCAACCACTCATTGAATATGAAACTTTGCATAGGTGTTCAGCATCATCGATGGAACACACAGAGATAAAAACCATAATTTGGCTTGCATTTTTGCAGAGTTATGGCCCTTTTTGGACTTAGACACCCATGTTAGACTTTTGCGTTTAGTTGCGTTTAAGTTTAAGATATCTATGCAACCACTCATTGGATATGAATGAAATTTCACATGTGTGTTCACCATCATCGATGGAACACACACAGATAAAAAACATAACTCATGGTTGCATTTTGGCAAAGTTATGGCCCTTTTGGACTTAATTTTTCATCTGTAGACACCCAAGTTAAAGTTTTGCATTTAGTTGCGTTTAAGTTTTGGTGTTAACTTTGCCGCCAATCTCAATCTTTGCATGGGTGGTGAGATTTATCCCAACGGCAAACTTTGTTGTCTTTTGATAACTATTGTTTAAGGGTGGCACTGCAAAAAATGAAAAATGATGATTGAATGATATCATACAGTTATTCTTTTAATTGTAGATGTGATCCACAGCTTTGATTGTAACATTG
>CM055895.1:53434249-53679963 GCA_029582155.1 Panopea generosa
TAGTGACACTAAATATCATGATAATTATGTAAGTTGTAAACAGGCACTGTGAAAGTGACACTAAATATCATGATAATTTTGTAAGTTGTAAATAGGCACTGTGAAAGTGACGCTTAACATCATGATAATTATGTAAGTTGTAAATAGGCACTGCAAAAGTGACACTAAACATCATGATAATTATTTAAGTTGTAAATAGGCACTGTGAAAGTGACACTAAACATGATTATTATGTAAGTTGTAAACAGGCACTGTGAAAGTGACACTAAACATCATGATAATTATGTAAGTTGTAAATATGCAATTCCGTGAAAGTGACACTAAACATCATGATAATATGTAAGTTGTAAATAGGCAATTCTGTGAAAGTGACACTAAACATCATGATAATTATGTAAGTTGTAAATAGGCACTGTGAAAGTGACACTAAACATCATGATAATTATGTAAGTTGTAAATACGCAATTCTGTGAAAGTGACACTAAACATCATGATAATTATGTAAGTTGTAAATAGGCACTGTGAAAGTGACACTAAACATCATGATAATTATGTAAGTTGTAAATACGCAATTCTGTGAAAGTGACACTAAACATCATGATAATTATGTAAGTTGTAAATAGGCAATTCTGTGAAAATGACACTTAACATCATGATAATTATGTAAGTTATAAACAGGCACTGTGAATGTGACACTAAACATCATAATTATGTTAGTTGGTAATAGGCAATTCTGTGAAAGTGACGCTAAACATCATAAATCAACACAATCCTGGAGATGTTTGTATGACTCATGCAATATAATTATAATATTATTTCTCTTGACATATGTATACTATAGATTGCAGACAGAATGCCCTTGACAAGTTTCTGTTCATTTTAAACTACACGAACTTTGTAAAACTTTGTAATGTAAGTGTAATCATGCTTGGTTGGAGGCGGCATGGGTCAGTAATACTATATCCTTGTTACATAACAAATAGCAAAACCACAGGGTCACGGTGGGCATACAAATACGGTGTGTAAAATGATACATCAACCATTTTGAAAATTTTATAAAAAAATTTGCATTTAATTTTTGTGTAGTAAACATATTTTTTGGCTATAGCAGGGACACTCTGGTCAGTTGCCTAGATTGGGCCACTGCCTTTCCCAATTAAACAACATATTTGTGGTAAACTATCTCTTCATTCTCCATATGGGTTTGGTAAATTTGATTTGATCCCCATAAATAGACAAGGCAGTCTGTGTGAAAGTGACTAGTCTTTTGGACAATAAACTTTCCAAAGATATATTTCGAATTTAATTTTTATAGTGTATAAAAATGGGAAGAACTAAGTAATTGTTACTTATTTTTCATCATACGTGAAACAAATTCTGACCTTGAATAATATGTGATATAAATAGTCCAATCAGACTATACGTTTTGAAAACTTGTAATTGGATCAAAAATGTTATAGCCTGGGTCTTGGATTATATCTATTTTTCGCAGATTGATTTTTCAGCTATACTTTAGACACATTATTAATGTAGATTCACTGGTCATTATGAGATTTACTTTCTGCACACACACTTTTCTTTAGGAAATGTTTGTACCTAAATGAAAAAAACCTGGTCAGGTCAGTTTTGGATATTGTCTATTCACTTGAAAATTTGCGTGAAGGCAAGATTACTACCATTCCCCAAGTAGGACTGAAACAGGGGTCCTCCGTGGCCATGTGTAGGTTTGGGTCCCGCTTGCTCCAAAATCTTTATGTGAGAAAGTTTCCTAGTTGCTGGGATTCATTCTTAGGTCTTCCTTCACTATTAAAACTGGAGCTACTTTATACATGTATAACTGAAATATGTTGAAAATGTTGTTAAACCCCATAAAAAAGAACTGAAATGTAGGGCTTGAAATAAGCAGTCATCTGAAATAAAAAGGTCATGTGGGAGTCATAACAATCACATTGACAAAAAAACGTTAGATTATCAAGTTGGCATTCTGTTATTTGCTGCTAATTTCCTTCAAGGCAACCTAATGAACGATCTGAGTTATACTAGTTTATTTTAGCTTCATTGTGAATAAAGCTCAAAGCTAACATGAACGGTGCTTGCGTCCTCTTCCTGGAACCAGTACTGAGTGTTGGTAATTTTGGGAGGCATTGGATCGAGCTAGGGTTCGAACCCACAACCTCTCGCCTGAGTGGGCACCACTATCCACAACACTGGCTCCACTTGTAAATTTTCAAACAATCATATATCAAAAACTTATCATCGCATTACTAGAAATGTTATTTTTTTAAATTAAATATAACCTGCTTATCCATGAACATGGTAAAGAAACGTAACATACTTATATAAAAAGTTTTTTTCCAATCAAAGGATCGGCAAGGCTGATTTCCTTCTTTTGTGAGAATAACACGTTATGTAAGTGACAACCTAATGTGTAAAGTTCACCTACATGTCAGGATTTACCAGATTTTCCACATAATGTGAATACTATTGATAGGGTGACCCGGTCCAGCTTATCGATCAACCAAACAAGCTGGCTGGTTTGTCTCACTGATCTCCCTCCTTCATCATATGTCTCCCTAGAGTGCCATATTCATATTTCCTATTGATTGGACTTATTTGGATGTATATTTGGCCAATTAAACTTTGTCAATCTTCGCTAAATTGGTTTGTTCGTCAGAATTCATTAACGTGTTTATGACTTCACACTTGTTGCATTTGGTCTCTGCTGAGTTCTCATTTTGTGTTTTGTACTTGTCTAGCTGGTGGGAAAAAAATGCTGAAGCTAATGAAAATATAAAATCAGCTTTGATGAATTGTTGTGAACAGTTATTGTAATATAAATGAGCCCAATAAATCTGCAGATATCATTGTCAAAGCTCTTAGCTGTTCATGATTTTTAATTCTGCCTTAAAAAAAAATAAGTATTGAAATGGGTACCAAGGGAAAAGTCGGTATGAGGCAATGCAATATTTGTCAGATATATATCCGGTGATTGCATTACATCTACATGTGGTTATAAACCAGTTAATATTGATACCACTACAAACGAAGTTAGTGGGAAAAGGTCTAAGGCGCCATATGAAAATAACTTACTCGAATTTTTCTGCAAGAAAACTTGCCAGTTACCTTACAATGAGTGGTTCTACTCTGATTCATTTTGATGCTTTCCGCCACGCATGAAACACATTTACTTTGTTATGTGTTGAAAATGGTATTGGACCCTATTAATTACACCGGATGAAGTAAACATATATAAGTCCCTATTAAAAAACACTACCAAAATAGCAAAAATTCTAGCAATATAAACATTAGCAATATAAACAATAGCAATAGTTACATCAACAACAGTAACTTTAGCAATAGTAACAATAGCAATAGTAACTATAGAGATAGTTACAACAGCAACAGTAACTTTTTACTGTACTATGGCAGTAAAAGTAAATGTAGTGATAAATGTAGCAGAAACAGCAGTAGGAGCTGTAGTAACAATAAATTGAGAAAAAATATGAATGATATTGCACTAAAACCGACAGTTTTTATTTTTATTTTATGATTTTAAACAATAAAATTTATTACCATTTATAATTTCACTATTTCAAACAATGAAATTATCAATACTTATTTGCTTAGAAAAAAATTCAATCATCCACGATAAAGAATAAAAAAAACATGATTATAATGCTGATATCATACTGATAAGTAGAAGCAGTGAACTGGATGGAACTGTTCATAACCTGGCTATGAACCCTTATGGAACTGTTCATTAACCTGGCTATGAACAATGAACCATGATGGAACTGTTCATTAACCTGGCTATGAACAGTGAACTGTTATGGAACTGTTCATTGACCTGGCTATGAACAGTGAGCTATGATGGAACTGTTCATTAACCTGGCTATGAACAGTGAACTGTGATGGAACTGTTCATTAACCTGGCTATGAACAGTGAACTATGATGGAACTGTTCATTAACCTAGCTATGAACAGTGAACAATTATGGAACTGTTCATTAACCTGGCTATGAACAGTGAACTGTGATGGAACTGTTCATTAACCTGGCTATGAACAGTGAACCATGATGGAACTGTTCATTAACCTAGTTATGAACAGTGAACAATGATGGCACTGTTCATTAACCTAGCTATGAACAGTGAATCATGATGGAACTGTTCATTAACCTGGCTATGAACAGTGAACTGTGATGGAACTGTTCATTAACCTGGCTATGAACAGTGAACCATGATGGGACTGTTCATTAACCTGGCTATGAACAGTGAACCATGATGGAACTGTTCATTAACCTAGCTATGAACAGTGAACAGTGATGAAACTGTTCATTAACCTAGCTATGAACAGTGAACCTTGATGGGACTGTTCATTTACCTAGCTATGAACAGTGAACCATGATGGAACTGTTCATTAACCTAGCTATGAACAGTGAACCATGATGGAACTGTTCATTAACCTAGCTATGAACAGTGAACCATGATGGAACTGTTCATTAACCTGGTTGTGAACAGTGAATCATGATGGAACTATTCATTAACCTAGCTGTGAACAGTGAACCATATGATGGAATTGTTCATTAACCTGGCTGTGAACAGTGAACCATGATGGAACTGTTCATTAACCTAGCTATGAACAGTGAACCATTTTGGAACTGTTCATTAACCTGGCTATGAACAGTGAACCATGAATGAACTGTTCATTAACCTAGCTATGAACAGTGAACCATTATGGAACTGTTCATTAACCTAGCTATGAACAGTGAACCATTATGGAACTGTTTATTAACCTAGCTATGAACAGTGAACTGTTATGGAACTGTTCATTAACCTAGCTATGAACAGTGAACCATTATGGAACTGTTCATTAACCTAGCTGTGAACAGTGAACCATTATGGAACTGTTCATTAACCTAGCTGTGAACAGTGAACTGTGATGGAACTGTTCATTAACCTAGCTATGAACAGTGAACCATGATGGAACTGTTCATTAACCTAGCTGTGAACAGTGAACCATGATGGAACTGTTCATTAACCTAGCTGTGAACAGTGAACTGTGATGGAACTGTTCATTAACCTAGCTATGAACAGTGAACCATTATGGAACTGTTCATTAACCTAGCTATGAACAGTGAACGATTATGGAACTGTTCATTAACCTAGCTGTGAACAGTGAACCATTATGGAACTGTTCATTAACCTAGCTGTGAACAGTGAACCATTATGGAACTGTTCATTAACCTAGCTGTGAACAGTGAATCATGATGGAACTATTCATTAACCTAGCTGTGAACAGTGAACCGTTATGGAACTGTTCATTAACCTAGCTGTGAACAGTGAATCATGATGGAACTGTTCATTAACCTAGCTGTGAACAGTGAATCATGATGGAACTATTCATTAACCTAGCTGTGAACAGTGAACTGTGATGGAACTGTTCATTAACCTAGCTGTGAACAGTGAACTGTGATGGAACTGTTCATTAACCTAGCTATGAACAGTGAACCATGATGGAACTGTTCATTAACCTAGCTGTGAACAGTGAACCATGATGGAACTGTTCATTAACCTAGCTGTGAACAGTGAACTGTGATGGAACTGTTCATTAACCTAGCTATGAACAGTGAACCATTATGGAACTGTTCATTAACCTAGCTATGAACAGTGAACGATTATGGAACTGTTCATTAACATAGCTGTACACAGTGAACCATGATGGAACTGTTCATTAACCTAGCTGTGAACAGTGAACTGTGATGGAACTGTTCATTAACCTAGCTATGAACAGTGAACCATTATGGAACTGTTCATTAACCTAGCTGTGAACAGTGAACCATTATGGAACTGTTCATTAACCTAGCTGTGAACAGTGAACCATTATGGAACTGTTCATTAACCTAGCTGTGAACAGTGAACCATTATGGAACTGTTCATTAACCTAGCTGTGAACAGTGAATCATGATGGAACTGTTCATTAACCTAGCTGTGAACAGTGAACCATTATGGAACTGTTCATTAACCTAGCTGTGAACAGTGAACCATTATGGAACTGTTCATTAACCTAGCTGTGAACAGTGAATCATGATGGAACTGTTCATTAACCTAGCTGTGAACAGTGAATCATGATGGAACTATTCATTAACCTAGTTGTGAACAGTGAACTGTGATGGAACTGTTCATTAACCTAGCTATGAACAGTGAACTGTGATGGAACTGTTCATTAACAAAGCTGTGAACAGTGAATCATGATGGAACTATTCATTAACCTAGCTGTGAACAGTGAACCGTTATGGAACTGTTCATTAACCTAGCTGTGAACAGTGAACCATTATGGAACTGTTCATTAACGTAGCTGTGAACAGTGAATCATGATGGAACTGTTCATTAACCTAGCTGTGAACAGTGAATCATGATGGAACTATTCATTAACCTAGCTGTGAACAGTGAACTGTGATGGAACTGTTCATTAACCAAGCTGTGACCAGTGAACTGTGATGGAACTGTTCATTAACCTAGCTATGAACAGTGAACTGTGATGAAACTGTTCATTAACCTAGCTATGAACAGTGAACTGTGATGGAACTGTTCATTAACAAAGCTGTGAACAGTGAATCATGATGGAACTATTCATTAACCTAGCTGTGAACAGTGAACCGTTATGGAACTGTTCATTAACCTAGCTGTGAACAGTGAACCATTATGGAACTGTTCATTAACGTAGCTGTGAACAGTGAATCATGATGGAACTGTTCATTAACCTAGCTGTGAACAGTGAATCATGATGGAACTATTCATTAACCTAGCTGTGAACAGTGAACTGTGATGGAACTGTTCATTAACCAAGCTGTGACCAGTGAACTGTGATGGAACTGTTCATTAACCTAGCTATGAACAGTGAACTGTGATGGAACTGTTCATTAACCTAGCTATGAACAGTGAACTGTGATGGAACTGTTCATTAACCAAGCTGTGAACAATGAACTGTGATGGAACTGTTCATTAACCTGGCTGTGAACAGTTAACTATAATGGGGCAACCAACCTTGTGCTGTGTTTGCACCACATCATGATACTGATGATTTTAGCATGAAACATTCTGGAATCATTCCTTTGTAAACATGCACATGTTTCGAGATGTTTGTGAAGTGTGCTGCGAAATGATGTTCCTAGGAGTAAACGTGGTTCTGTTCCACCAGATACATAGGTGTATATATATTACATATGTTGTCTGGCTGACCTTTGACCTCTTGGCAAAGTCAGTTCAGATGCTTCATCCAATATAAATATGAGTGCTGAAAGGTTATCTCTGTAGTTTTACTTAAGGGTATGATGATATGTCATTAGTGGTGACACACCAGTATAATTATGTAACTCAATTATTAATGCCTACAAACCACAACAAAGATGCTGACAAGTCACTACAATAGGTACAACAATAACCTTTAACTGTTAGTCCGAATCCATTTAGGACATTTCTAGCGTGTTTTCCTGATATACTCCATTTAAAGCCTATTCATATTTCTGCAAGAATTGTATGAGGAATATTATATATTATGGAACTAACAACAATCTTTCATTCTCATCTCAGCTGTGTCTGCTCCAGACAATATTTATTGTAAATGCTGACACACTGAAGTATCGGGTCTAGACGTAATTTGATACCAATTCCAAACCTTAAATATATCACCCGAAAATTCAGGGGCGTGGATGGTTCGGGAGCTCCCGGTGGACTCACCTCCAATCTAAACATTTTTAAATACAGTTAAATTGACTGAAATTCTAGAGCTAGAACAGACGCTACCCAAAAATGGCCAAATATATATAACCCATCGGATAATCCCCACCCCTAAAGAGTTGTGTGTCATCCCTGAAGTCAAGATCCACCAAAAGTTCTCGAAATCTCTACTTGTATAATTATAATACACCAATATTGTCAAAGGTAAAAATAAGAATCATTAAAAAAAAGTAATTAGATCTCTAGTTTTTTTTCATATTGAGACTGAAGCAGTTTTGTAGTTGAGTTAATCCTGGAATTATTCTCCCTGAGAGCTCTACAAATCTTGTTGATAGAGTAACTGGTTTAACTTGACAGTCTATAACAAAGAAATCCAATTCAATTATTGAACAGGAGATATTTGAACCAATGGGGGATAATATGTGGTTCAGAAAAAGTTACTGCTTCGTAAAGTGCCATTATTGGGACGTTTAAACGTCAAATCTATTTATTTTAATAGAATTTTTTAAGAACTCATTTCATTTTGTTGTTTCCTCAATGAAAATATCCAAGTGAGAAAGAAGGTAGGTTAGATGGAACAAACATCATTTTAAGTCGCCTCAATTGCTGTTTCATTTAATTGAAGCTTAAAAAGTTGAAATTTAATTAAAAGTCCATCAGATGGTGTAAATCTTTAGAGCTTAAGTAATTCCTGTAGTGTGATGTCCATCAATAGAGCTTAAGTATTTTTGTAGTGTGATGTCCATCGTAAGGGCGTAAGTAATTCTTGTAGTATGATGTCCATCAATAGAGCTTAAGTAATTCCTGTATAATGATGTCCAATAGAGCTGAAGTAATTCCTGTTGTATGATGTCCATCAATAGAGCTTAAGTATTTTTGTAGTGTGATGTCCATCGTAAGGGCTTAAGTAATTCCTGTAGTATGATGTCCTTCAATAGAGTTTAAGTAATTCCTGTAGTATGATGTCCATTAATAGAGCTCAAGTAATTCCTGTAGTATGATGTCCATCAATAGAGCTTAAGTAATTCCTGTAGTGTTATGTCCATCAATAGAGCTTAAGTAATTCCTGTAGTGTGATGTCCATCAATAGAGCGTAAGTATTTTTGTAGTGTGATGTCCATCGTAAGGGCGTAAGTAATTCTTGTAGTATGATGTCCATCAATAGAGCTTAAGTAATTCCTGTATAATGATGTCCAATAGAGCTGAAGTAATTCCTGTTGTATGATGTCCATCAATAGAGCTTAAATATTTTTGTAATGTGATGTCCATTGTAAGGGCTTAAGTAATTCCTGTAGTATGATGTCCATCAATAGAGTTTAAGTAATTCCTGTAGTATGATGTCCATCAATAGAGCTTAAGTAATTCCTGTAGTATGATGTCCATCAATAGAGCTTCAGTAATTCCTGTAGTGTGATGTCCATCAATAGAGCTGAAGTAATTCCTGTAGTGTGATGTCCATCAATAGAGCTGAAGTAATTCCTGTAGTGTGATGTCCATCAATAGAGCTGAAGTAATTCCTGTAGTGTTATGTCCATCAATAGAGCTTAAGTAATTCCTGTAGTGTGATGTCCATCAATAGAGCGTAAGTATTTTTGTAGTGTGATGTCCATCGTAAGGGCGTAAGTAATTCTTGTAGTGTGATGTCCATCAATAGAGCTTAAGTAATTCCTGTATAATGATGTCCAATAGAGCTGAAGTAATTCCTGTTGTATGATGTCCATCAATAGAGCTTAAATATTTTTGTAATGTGATGTCCATTGTAAGGGCTTAAGTAATTCCTGTAGTATGATGTCCATCAATAGAGTTTAAGTAATTCCTGTAGTATGATGTCCATCAATAGAGCTTAAGTAATTCCTGTAGTATGATGTCCATCAATAGAGCTGAAGTAATTCCTGTAGTGTGATGTCCATCAATAGAGCTGAAGTAATTCCTGTAGTGTGATGTCCATCAATAGAGCTGAAGTAATTCCTGTAGTGTGATGTCCATCAATAGAGCTTAAGTAATTCCTGTAGTGTTATGTCCATCAATAGAGCTTAAGTAATTCCTGTAGTGTGATGTCCATCAATAGAGTGTAAGTATTTTTGTAGTGTGATGTCCATCGTAAGGGCGTAAGTAATTCTTGTAGTATGATGTCCATCAATAGAGCTTAAGTAATTCCTGTATAATGATGTCCAATAGAGCTGAAGTAATTCCTGTTGTATGATGTCCATCAATAGAGCTTAAATATTTTTGTAATGTGATGTCCATTGTAAGGGCTTAAGTAATTCCTGTAGTATGATGTCCATCAATAGAGTTTAAGTAATTCCTGTAGTATGATGTCCATCAATAGAGCTTAAGTAATTCCTGTAGTATGATGTCCATCAATAGAGCTTCAGTAATTCCTGTAGTGTGATGTCCATCAATAGAGCTGAAGTAATTCCTGTAGTGTGATGTCCATCAATAGAGCTGAAGTAATTCCTGTAGTGTGATGTCCATCAATAGAGCTTAAGTAATTCCTGTAGTGTGATGTCCATCAATAGAGCTTAAGTAATTCCTGTAGTGTGATGTCCATCAATAGAGCTTCAGTAATTCCTGTAGTGTGATGTCCATCAATAGAGCTTAAGTAATGTAAATAGGTATATGCATTTGTTCAGACCTGAGAAACAAAAAGTAGAATTTTGTATGAAGTGAATATGATTCCTATATTCAGTTTAAAATGTTTAATCTACATGATCAAGACCAACTCCAGAGTGGTAAATTATCTTAATTTATTTGATCGACCTTGAACATATGCTAATTTCTGCTGATGAGTCCTCTTAAAGTCTTCAATAAATGCCGTCGCAATTTAGCAATTAACAACAAATATGCAAATATGCAAATATTAAGATATCATTTCATTTCTGCCGGAACACAGGTCTCTCATATTATTATCCATTAACTGCCAATACAAGCCTTAAACATCAAATGTGATGGTGTATAACATGAAGATGCAAGTGTAGCCAGATTTAGATTATTGTGACATATAACTCATTACTTTGGTATTGGAAATGAAATACAAGTAAACCCGGATCCTGTTGTCATATTTCAAATGCAGTAATTGCAGAAGATGAAACCAATAGTTGTACAGTTATTACTGCAGCGTCACATTCTTTAAATTGAGTAAACCATGATAATTATTATTCTTTTCTCCCATTTCTGCTCATAGAAAATACAGGTTTTCCCCATGGAGGAAAATTCTATCTTTCATGTCACGTGACAGCTTTCTCACATGGCTTGACGAAAATCTTGGACTAAATGAATTTTTGCAAACTATTTCCTTATCCACAAGTTGTAATCATATACATTTTCATTTTCACGTCTACAAAAATATTTTAAAACTTCATTTTGTTGCAGGGAACGGTTAAAAAAGAGATAGATAGCCTCGTCCTTGCATGTAATTTTGACCCCTCCGGCGAGATATATCTATCCCACATGAATACTCATATTCTCTCTCTTTTTTTTTTATTGAAAATACATGCTAATACCCGAGATCATTGGATTTGTGTCTATTCTTTCTTGATTTAACTATATTTATATATATATATATATATATATATAAATATAATATATAGTTTGTTTGTTTCAACATGTAGTATAATTTTCATGTAATTGAGGGCTAACAGATGATCAGTTAACCTAACCACTCTTTTCTGGGATTCTGGAAGGTTAACGAGTACTGAAGCACACCCCATCTCCGCAAGTAACTGATAACTTCCCACTTGAATCAGAGTTTTGAGACGAATGACAATGAGACACAATATCATGTATCAATCATCATGTAGACCGACTGAGCGGAGATTCAAACTCACGACCCCTGGATTGATAACCATACACGCTTCCAATGGAGCTAATCAAGCGGACTTAGATTAAAAAATATCAAGTAAAAGCATTTTGTTGTTTAGCCACGACATTTAACCTTGCTTACATGGTAACAATTACCGATTGTTTAAGACTGGCATTTCATACATATTTCATAACGACCCAACTTTCAGCTAAAATGCAAACAATTAATTACCAGCAAATTGCTTTTCAGCACACTTGCTTCTGAGGGTGATTTGCATAAGATCTCAATAATTTCCAAAATATGGCCCAGTCATTACCTTCCCTAATGGCAGTTGATGGTTGTATATATAATGAGCAAAGTTCAACTTGTGAAAGCAAATGAGTCTTGCCCGATTTAATAATGAGATTTGATTGGAAATGATGCCTCTGTCACAAGGCTGTGGCTCCTGTTTATTGGGAATAGGAGAAAAAAATCTGACTTTTTATGTGTTTATAAGATTTTGGTGGCCTAGCAGATGTCTTGATCTTGAAAAAATAATCGTGTTGATGTATTCCCCTGTTTCTTGCTAGCTGATTATTCTACATACTGGGCTAACCAGACTGCGCTTCCATATTGTAATTCATAGCAGGTTACATACTGGTACACACCCACACCCCACTTTGTTACAAGCAATCGTTAACACTTGGTTTTACACCCGTTGCTACTTGCTTCCCATTGTAGAGGTTGTGGGTTCGATTCCAGTTTATTTTAACCCTTTACTCCATAGATACGCGTTTCCCCGCAACAATCACAGAAGGCCTTTGAAAACAGTGCAGGAAGAGTTCAGATTGCTCGTAACAAGCAATCTGAACACTTCCTGCACTGTTTTCCACTCTGTCAGTTAATATAAACATAATTCACCCAGTAATTCAAAAGACTCTATATTAGGTCTCCAAAGGTGTCTATATTAGAGGAGTAACAGGTGTCCAAAGGCGTCTTTAAGAAGTAAAGGGTTAAAACCTCAATTTGAGAATGTTTAGCATTATGGGTGGAAGGATGGCGATTCTGCTGGCATTCAATGTCGGGTCCCCCTCTACTTATAGATTAAACTTGAATGCTATAATATATAATAAATAATGATGTGTTAAAAATGGTGTTGCACACCATTCAAAAAACCTAAACAAGGCCATTCTTAAATAAATGTTTTTGATGTGCTTTGACCCAGTATTTTTCGTGTCGGCAGGTTGGTAACCTATCTCTTTTGCCATAAAAAATGTGCAAAAATCATGAAAAAAAAGAACACTTTGAAAGGCAATTTAAAAGTTTGGGTAGCTGTAATTTTGAGTGAGCACGAAGAAGCACGGCTAACATTTTTTTTTTAAGATCAGCCCAAGAACAAAAATCTTGAAATACAACCCCATGTTCAGCCGCATGATGACATCTAGGTGTACTTAATTTAAATAATGAGTGTTAAAATTGATTATTTAAGGGCCAGTGTCTTATGTCCAGTAATAGGCAGCGCAGTAATGGGTCCCAAGTCTCCGGCAGCCTCCGTCTTGGCGGCTATGTTAATTGATGGGACTATTAATCGTTTTCAGCAGCCAGGACTGTCATTCTGTTCCCCATCTT
Organism: Panopea generosa; assembly: GCA_029582155.1. NCBI lineage: Eukaryota > Metazoa > Mollusca > Bivalvia > Adapedonta > Hiatellidae > Panopea > Panopea generosa. The sequence continues at coordinate 53,447,396 of CM055895.1, forward strand.
ATCATAGTTAGTGGAGAATTTCCTGTATGCAGTCTTGTGACTTGACCTGTGTGGATGCAGTTTGGATGCTAGTGTCTTATATATGTATTATGATCCGAGCTGATATACTGCGGGTTTTCGCTGCGCCGTAATTGAGTACTGCTTTATCGTAATTTCTGTAACCAGTTTTGCGGAAATTACCAAAGTGAATAGATGTCGCATATTGTGTTCATTTATTTTAAAAAGTGATATTTTGGCTATTTTTTGGTTTTAGTTAATTGTAAAAGTAACACAGTATCAGACTAGTTTTACTTGGTATTTATGTTACTGTTGAATATAAATCATCACACATGATACTATCAACTACATCGAGAGTGTAATCAAAAATGGCAGACAAATGGGAAATTGTTCATCACAAAAAGCATGGCAAATCTGATATTAATATTTTGATGATATTTTGGCCTTAAGAAATAATACCGTGGTACATACAGTGGTACTCACACAAAAATGTGGTATACACAGTATTTTTTCCTCGTGGTACCCACCTCTAATTATGACAACTTTGTCATGTATGGTGGGGGATCATGGTGATGTCATGTATAAGTGAATGTATAAGTGAATTTTATTGGTGGCATAATTACACCTCTGTAATTCCTCTCTTACTGCTGAGTTAGTTAATTGGGAAGATGGGTGAGCTCTAGTAATAGTTAACCTTCCAGGAGCCATGATGTGTAATTTATTACTTATTTAAAGTATAGCTGACTTGCATTTACTGGACCTTATCTTAACTCTAGATACTACTGTTGCATTTACTGGATCCTATCTTAGCTCTAGATACGACTGTTGCATTTACTGGATCCTATCTTTGCTCTAGATACGACTGTTGCATTTACTGGATCTTATCTTAGCTCTAGATAATGACTGTTGCATTTACTGGATCCTATCTTAGCTCTAGATACAACTGTTGCATTTACTGGATCCTGTCTTAGCTCTAGATATGACTGTTGCATTTACTGGATCCTATCTTAGCTCTAGATACGACTTGCATTTACTGGATCCTATCTTAGCTCTAGATACGACTGTTGCATTTACTGGATCCTGTCTTAGCTCTAGATATGACTGTTGCATATACTGGATCCTATCTTAGCTCTAGATACGACTGTTGCATTTACTGGATCCTGTCTTAGCTCTAGATACGACTGTTGCATTTACTGGATCCTGTCTTAGCTCTAGATACGACTGTTGCATATACTGGATCCTGTCTTAGCTCTAGATACGACTGTTGCATTTACTGGATCCTGTCTTAGCTCTAGATATGACTGTTGCATTTACTGGATCCTATCTTAGCTCTAGATATGACTGTTGCATTTACTGGATCCTGTCTTAGCTCTATATACGACTGTTGCATATACTGGATCCTATCTTAGCTCTAGATATGACTGTTGCATTTACTGGATCCTGTCTTAGCTTTAGATACGACTGTTGCATTAACTGGATCCTGTCTTAGCTCTAGATACGACTGTTGCATTTACTGGATCCTGTCTTAGCTCTAGATACGACTGTTGCATTTACTGGATCCTGTCTTAGCTCTAGATACGACTGTTGCATTTACTGGATCCTGTCTTAGCTCTAGATATGACTGTTGCATTTACTGGATCCTGTCTTAGCTCTATATACGACTGTTGCATATACTGGATCCTATCTTAGCTCTAGATATGACTGTTGCATATACTGGATCCTATCTTAGCTCTAGATACGACTGTTGCATTTACTGGATCCTGTCTTAGCTCTAGATACGACTGTTGCATTTACTGGATCCTGTCTTAGCTCTAGATACGACTGTTGCATTTACTGGATCCTGTCTTAGCTCTAGATATGACTGTTGCATTTACTGGATCCTATCTTAGCTCTAGATATGACTGTTGCATTTACTGGATCCTGTCTTAGCTCTATATACGACTGTTGCATATACTGGATCCTATCTTAGCTCTAGATATGACTGTTGCATTTACTGGATCCTGTCTTAGCTTTAGATATGACTGTTGCATTTACTGGATCCTATCTTAGCTCTAGATATGACTGTTGCATTTACTGGATCCTATCTTAGATCTAGATATGACTTGCATTTACTGGATTCTATCTTAGCTCTAGATGCGACTGTTGCATTTACTGGATCCTATCTTAGCTCTAGGCATGACTGTTGCATTTACTGGATCCTATTTTAGCTGTAGATATGACTGTTGCATTTACTGATCCTGTCTTAGCTCCAGATATGACTGTTGCACTGACTGGATCCTGTCTTAGCTCTAGATATGACTGTTGCATTTACTGGACCCTATCTTAGCTCAAGATATGACTGTTGCATTTACTGGATCCTATTTTAGCTCTAGATACTACTGTTGCATTTACTGGATCCTATTTTAGCTCTAGATACTACTGTTGCAATTACTGGATCCTATCTTAGCTCTAGAAACTACTGTTGCATTTACTGAATCCTGTCTTAGCTCTAGATACGACTGTTGCATTTACTGGATCCTATCTTAGCTCTAGATATGACTTGCATTTACTGGATCCTATCTTAGCTCTAGATACGACTGTTGCATTTACTGGATCCTATCTTAGCTCTAGATATGACTTGCATTTACTGGATCCTATCTTAGCTCTAGATATGACTTGCATTTACTGGATCCTATCTTAGCTCTAGATACGACTGTTGCATTTACTGGATCCTATCTTAGCTTTAGATATGACTGTTGCATTTATTGGATCCTATCTTACCTTTTGATATGACTGTTGCATTTACTGGATCCTATCTTAGCTCTAGATATGACTTGCATTTACTGGATCCTATCATAGCTCTAGATATGACTGTTGCATTTACTGGATCCTATCTTAGCTCTAGATATGACTGTTGCATTTACTGGATCCTATCTTAGCTTTAGATATGACTGTTGCATTTACTGGATCCTGTCTTAGCTCTAGATACGACTGTTGCATTTACTGGATCCTGTCTTAGCTCTAGATATGACTGTTGCATTTACTGGATCCTGTCTTAGCTCTATATACGACTGTTGCATTTACTGGATCCTGTCTTAGCTCTAGATATGACTGTTGCATTTACTGGATCCTGTCTTAGCTTTAGATATGACTTGCATTTACTGGATCCTGTCTTAGCTCTAGATATGACTGTTGCATTTACTGGATCCTGTCTTAGCTCTAGATACAACTGTTGCATTTACTGGATCCTATCTTGGTGATATTACATATGCAACTGAACATATGTCCATGTTTAATTTCACCGCGACTTTCAATATTTTTATATCCCCAACAAAGTTTTACAATGTTTGGATGTTTGGTGGCATGGTGGGTGAGTTGGCTTTTGTTAGGAATAAAGTATTACTCATATTCATCCTTTGATGCTTCGTTTACACGTTGCTCTAAAACCACACAACCCTTGTATCCTTGTTTATTATTCGATGTTTCATGTGCATAATGTTCTACAATGGTACAACCTTTATATCTGTGATATTGTGACCTCATGGTTTAAAGTAATGCCCTGGAAGCACTTATGTATATATATATTGGCAATTGATGCCTTAAACAATGTATGGACTTCTGATCCCAAATCACAGAAAGTTACATTTGTTTTAGTATAGTTAATCCAATAAAAGTCTGGATTTTAAGAAAATTGATTGTATCAAAATACATGGAGATGTGAACCAGAAGGAGCAGAAGACAAAGTTTGTGATTTATTTCCATGACTATTTTCCGGATCATAGAAGTGGTGTGTAATTTATGTACGTTTCAGTTTTCCCCAAGAACTGGATGTGTCAGTCTTATTAATAAATTTAAACAAGTTATTTATGAAACAAATTTTCATCATCATTATAAATGCTGTTATTGATATTATTATGGTAATTAACAGTTCTAAGCAGTTCATGATAGAGAAGAAGCAGACGTAAATATTTCCGAGTTAAGTTACATTGTGATAGAAAGTAGCACACGATTGTATATTAACTTGTGTCTGTAACGATAGTGTCATTCCTTTGTGGCATACGCTACAATTACGATGTCGTTATTATTGGCAATGTTTTGAGGGGATTTATTAAAACATTATTATTTCGTGCAATGTTACTGGTATTTAATTAAACGTCTCAAGGGCACTGTTATTTTTAATAGCAGGGATTATTATTGGGTTTATACATGGACAGAAAATACATCTCCGTCTTGTGAACATGTTTCGATGAATATAATACCGCTCCTTATTACGGGGGTAATTTTGACGTGTTTTTTTTCTTCCCCGATGTGCATTAGAGGCTGCAGCACTTTTTGTTGACAGCTGTTTGGAACTGATATGAATTATTGATTTGATCTTTGACCTCACCGAGTTATGGAAACTGTTATTTTCAATATTTCATACAACTTAATATTTCAAGATTGATGCTTGTGTATAAAATGAAAATGGGCCAGCTTGTGTGTAGGATTTTAGATTGTTTGGAAGTGGAGTTTCCTAAGGACTGTGGCAGAGAAATATATAACAATAAAAAACAAAAGGATGAAATTACTTTTAAAAATTTGGAAAATAAGTAGAAAAATAACAAGATGGCAGCTATAATCACATCCACCTCTACCCAGTTTACTTTGGAGCACCAAAACTGGTGGCCGACCGAACATCATCTTGAGGACCATCACAGTCACCATGGTGACCATTCTAGTCGCCATGGTGACCATTGCGATCATGACGGTGTTAAACATGGTAGTCATGGGAAGCATAGTGGTCACCATGGTGATAAACATGGTCATAGTGATAAGCATGGAGACAAACATGGTGGTAGTCGTGCAGACAAACATACTGGTAGTCATGGTGACAAACATACTGGTAGTCTTGGTGATAGATATAATGGTAGTCTTGGTGACAAATATGATGGTCACCATGGAAGTAAATACAGGGATAAGCATGGGCATAAAGAAAAACATGGCAGTAGTTATGGACATAGACTTGTTACCCATAGGTACAAACATGGAGTCCAGGATAAACACCACATAGAGGTATTTCAGCTTTATTGGTCTAGGCTCAGCACAAATCAGGTCAAATGACAACATGATTTAGATTTAACCCTTTACTCCATAGATACACATTTTGACGCACCAATCACAGAAGGTCTTTGAAAACAGTGCAGGAAGAGTTCATATTGCTCGTAACGAGCAATCTGAACACTTCCTGCACTGTTTTCCACTCTGTCAGTTAATATAAACATAATTCACCCAATAATTAAAAAACCTTCTATATTAGGTGTCCAAAGGCATGTATATTAGAGGTGTCCAAAGGCATCTATATTAGAGGTGCACAAAGGCATGTATATTAGAGGTGTACAAAGGCGTCTATGTGAAGTAAAGGGTTAAAGAAATCTACTGCAATGCTGTTTTAGATGATGACATTAGTTGTTCAACAATTTGAACGTTGAAATTGATGCTTAAAACACCATACGATACCATATATTATATAGACAGCAGTGTTAAAACACCATACAATACCATATATTATATAGACAGCAGTGTTAAAACACCATACAATACAATACAATACCATACATTGTATAAATAATTAAATCATACAATACCATACATTATATAAATTGTAAAATCATACAATACCATACATTATATAAATTGTAAAATCATACAATACCATACATTATATAAATTGTAACACCATACAATACCATACATTATATAAATAGTAAAATCATACAATACCATACATTGTATAAATAGTAACACTATACAATACCATACATTGTATAAATAGTAACACTATACAATACCATACAGTGTATAAATAGTAACACTATACAATACCATACAGTGTATAAATAGTAACACTATACAATACCATACAGTGTATAAATAGTAACACTATACAATACCATACATTATATAAATTGTAAAATCATACAATACCATACATTATATAAATTGTAATACCATACAATACCATACATTATATAAATAGTAAAATCATACAATACCATACATTGTATAAATAGTAACACTATACAATACCATACATTGTATAAATAGTAACACTTTACAATACCATACATTGTATAAATAGTAACACTATACAATACCATACAGTGTATAAATAGTAACACTATACAATACCATACAGTGTATAAATAGTAACACTATACAATACCATACAGTGTATAAATAATTTTGATGCAGCAAGTTTTCTGTAGGGTCCGTAACCAAGCATATTTTTCCGTATTTTATGTATTGTTTTCAAATTACCCTTTACCTGTAAATGTGTTTAAAAGTTGGATTTCTCTTTCAACTGTCAATTTGTAGGTTTTAGTGGCATTTATATAAATCAATTTTTTGTATTTTCTCATATCCTTTACTACTGGTACCATCTTAAAAGCAAAAAATCCTTATTAAGTAAAATGGTCTTATTTTGTCAATATAATGTTTGGCATATTGTATTAACTGTCAAAATGACATTAAATCATGAATAAAAATAATTAGCTATAGAACTAAATATAACATGTTTAATTATGTTTCCCATGCTTCCTACTTCAAATCAAAGTAGTTTTATTAACTTCTGACCCACTACTTCAATATAAAAACGCTATTGTGGTGTTTAGTTAACCTTATGTGCAATACCTTTAGTATATATAATTTCATTAGCATGTCTAGTATGTGTCAATTCTTAACTATGTTCCATATGTGCAATACCTTTAGTATATATAATTTCATTAGCATGTCCAGTATGTGTCAATTCTTCATTACGTGCTGTATGTGCAATACCTTTAGTATATATCATTTCTTTAGTATGTCTATATTGTGTAATTACTATTGTGTGTGTCATTTCATTTTATATAATATATATCTGATTTGCAAATCTTTCATCATATTGGACAGTTCCATGGCTTATCTCAAAAATGGTGTCTTGTCACTTTTTGAATATATCTCAGAATTTTATGTCTAATCAATGTCTTGCCTTTTTACTAAGATGTGAAGCCATTTGTCCATTCATGTACTTCTTCTGTCACCACTTTCTGTAGAGTGTTACACACAATTAAAGTAATCCAATCAAACCTGTCCACAGCAGTCAGTTGGGGACGATCCATGGCCGGTAGAGACCATAGAGATTTCAATCAATATTTGATTAACTGTCCTGTTCAATTCTAGGTTACGGACACTACACAAACACATACCATTTTAATCTAATTTTATCTAATAAAATTCTTCCCAGTTTCTGTTGTTATATGAGTTCTTTTTCATATTATGTAAATTTCTACTGCTGATAACTATTAGATCACCACGGTCAAGATTTCTAGTCAAATAAAAGTTGAATATAATTATGTTCTGCTGATTAAGAAAATGATGCAATTAAAAATCGGATGCAATCAATTGTTAGCAAGTATTTGCATCATCTAAATGTCTAAGTTCCAAAAGTAATGGTGGTGTAAGAATACAAACATACCTATTATACTTAAACTTGAATTTTTTACTACTGACGCAGCAATGAAGTGAAGCTTTAAATTAAAAGTTACAGACACTACAGGTTTTTTTGTAGTGTCCGTAACATGTTTGATCCCTTCACTCAGACAGTTTATCATCTACAGCCTGAAAATTTTTATATTTTAAGTCTTAATCTAAGAGGCTAGTGCCAGAAATATTGTTTGAGAGTATAGCTTACTTTAATCCTTGAGATTTTAGGCTTGATAGGGACACTACATGTTTTTGAGAACAATTTATTTTGGTCTTAAAACTTGAATAACATTTTTTTATGAGGCAATAAAACACCCAGCCTTTGATTTTGTTCTTGAACCATTATATAGAGATACAAATGCATTATAACAGTGAAGAATAACATTTAAATTGCATGTTTTTTCAAAGCATAATGAAGCTTAGGTAACAATGAGAGAAAAGCTACAATGAAGTAAAACTTTTACATAAATGATATATCTTTACTGAAGTTTGTCATACAGAACTTAATATCAAAATAATCAGGATCAAATTGTCATTATTTGAATGTATTTAAACTCTAATATATATTTGATTTTATAAAGTAATTCTTCAAAAAAGGGGTATTTTTCAAGTGCAACACCATAATGACCAAAAACAGCCAGATTTTGGCCATAGATTCCAATGGTTCTCAAAAACAATTTATGATAAAACCTTGAAAATTTCAGCCAATCATAAGAAATCAATTTCACACATTTCAAACCAAATAAAGTGTTTCTGTAGTTAATGATATAGATGTACAGTCACCATAACACACCAGACTTCCAATTGTGCTCTTTATTGTGTTTTACCTGATTGTACATACAGCACATAGTACAGAATTGACACATACTAGACATGCTAAAGAAATTATATATATACTAAAGGTACTGCACATATGGCACATAGTTCAGAATTGACACATAATAGTCATGCTAAAAAAATGATATATACGAAAGGGATTGCACATACAGCACATAGTTAAGAACTGACACATACTAGACATGCTAAAGAAATGATATATATGAAAAGTATTGTACATACAGCACATAGTTAAGAACTGACATATACTAAACATGCTAAAGAAATGATATATACGAAAGGTATTGCACATACAGTACATAGTTAAGAACTGACATATACTAAACATGCTAAAGAAATGATATATACGAAAGGTATTAAACATATGCACATAGTACAGAATTGACATATACTAGTCATGCTGAAGAAATGATATATACGAATGGGATTGCACATACAGCACATAGTTAAGAACTGACACATACTAGACATGCTAAAGAAATGATATATATGAAAAGTATTGTACATACAGCACAAAGTTAAGAACTGACATATACTAAACATGCTAAAGAAATGATATATACGAAAGGTATTGCACATACAGCACATAGTTAAGAACTGACACATACTAGACATGCTAAAGAAATGATATATACGAAAGGTATTGCACATACAGCACATAGTTAAGAACTGACATATACTAAACATGCTAAAGAAATGATATATACGAAAGGTATTGCACATACAGCACATAGTTAAGAATTGACACATACTAGACATGCTAAAGAAATGATATATATGAAAGGTATCGTACATATAGCACATAGTTAAGAACTGACACATAATAGTCATGCTAAAGATATGATATATACGAGGTATCGTACATATAGCACATAGTTAAGAACTGACACATAATAGTCATGCTAAAGAAATGATATATACGAAAGGTATCGTACATATAGCACATAGTTAAGAACTGACACATACTAGACATGCTAAAGAAATGATATATACGAAAGGTATCGTACATATAGCACATAGTTAAGAACTGACACATAATAGTCATGCTAAAGAAATGATATATACGAAAGGTATTGTACATACACACATAGTACAGAATTGACACATACTAGTCATGCTAAAGAAATGATATATACGAAAGGTATTGTACATACGCACATAGTACAGAATTGACACATACTAGACATGCTGAAGAAATGATATATACCAAAAGTATTGTACATACGCACATAGTACAGAATTGACACATATTAGTCATGCAAAAGAAATGATATATACGAAAGGTATTGTACATACGCACATAGTACAGAATTGACACATACTAGTCATGCTGAAGAAATGATATATACGAAAGGTATCGTACATATAGCACATAGTACAGAATTGACACATACTAGTCATGCTAAAGAAATGATATATACGAAAGGTATTGTACATACGCACATAGTACAGAATTGACACATACTAGTCATGCTAAAGAAATGATATATACGAAAGGTATTGTACATACGCACATAGTACAGAATTGACACATACTAGTCATGCTGAAGAAATGATATATACGAAAGGTATTGTACATACGCACATAGTACAGAACTGACACATACTAGACATGCTAAAGAAATGATATATACGAAAGGTATCGTACATATAGCACATAGTTAAGAACTGACACATAATAGTCATGCTAAAGAAATGATATATACGAAAGGTATTGTACATACGCACATAGTACAGAATTGACACATACTAGTCATGCTAAAGAAATGATATATACGAAAGGTATTGTACATACGTACATAGTACAGAATTGACACATACTAGACATGCTGAAGAAATGATATATACCAAAAGTATTGTACATACGCACATAGTACAGAATTGACACATATTAGTCATGCTAAAGAAATGATATATACGAAAGGTATTGCACATACAGCACACAGTACAGAATTGACAATGAAAGAATTGACATGGACCAGCAGTGTCTATGTTATTAATGAATATGGGTTCAGTATTTTATCTTGTCCACTTTGATTTGATTCATTTTTACAATAAGGTTCTTTGTACATCACTGCTAAATATGACAGAAAAACATCCTTGCTTAAAATTTTATATTTGTAGATGATCATAGAAAACTGGCCTGCGTTAAGTAACCACCTATGACATGCTGTGAAATCAATCATTTTTGTTGGGGCCTAATTTTCATTGATTTCGTGGAGTCGTGAAGTTGTGGACAAATTGTGTAACATCTGTACTGCATAGAATCTACCTTTACCTAAAACGTAGACCTTTCTCAGCTAGATCTATATTGAAAGTTAAATTTCAAATATTTAATTTAGTGCACTGAGTAAGTTAAAATAAGGTTACTGTATTAATATTGCACCAGTTTTATTGTCTTGCCGCGACGAAAGAGCGAAAACGCGATTAAGGTGTTGCTTTTCTGCTGACGGCGATGGAGGCGGCAGCGTCAAACATTTATATTTAGCTCCAATGTTAAGGTTTCGTTTTTATACTATTTCTCAACAAGCACAAGTGCTAGGACACTCATACTTGGATCATAGTTACAACGAACACCCTGCATAACATTATACACTGCAGATGCTGCATGTAACCTACATTGCATTGTCCATTGACTTTGTTTGATGCTGAATTTTGCATTTACCTCCAACATTAAGTTTTCTTTTTTACACTATTTCCCAACAAGTACAAGTGCTAGGACACTCATGCCTGGATCATAGTTACAGCTAACATCCTGCATTACATAATATAATGCCGATATGCTGATTACTTTTTTTTTTATATATATATAAATTTTTTATTCTTTTTTTATTTTTAATTTTTTTTTTTTTTTTTCATTTTAAATATGTTTTACTTAGAAATACTGGCTAAAGTTTGTGTGCAACTACCTTCAAGCAATATTTCTTAGTCATTAAACCTACTACATTAACCAAGTTAGATAACTCTTGCATGAATATACTGCAAATTCTTGTGTCATATTTTTGCAAATCGTAACTGTTACTAAATTCATCAAATCAAATAACTATTTTAAATAAACACTCTTTAATATATTATGGAAGTTATTATGTCATTTCTCTGTTACCACTGGATTAAAACAACAATTTTTGAGCTTTACAGATACATGCGGCCATTTTTGTTGTTGTATTTTAATTGTTTTCTCTCCCATGTGTGTATTAACGGTGAAAGTGGACACGGCGAGGCATATCATTCTGCAGAATTCTTGTTATATAAAATATGCGTGTCAATATCAGAGGTTGTGAGTTAAATAGCGTGCATTTTATTTTTATCATTGTGGAAAGTGTTTCTTAGAAGGATATGTCAAATATGAACTTTTATTACCGCTGGTGTGGGTGAAGGCAATGACTTAATATTGTTACATTTCAGTAATTAAAATGTGTTGTGTAATAAAAATATTCAGACTCAAAGATCGCACTAAAACATTTTTTACTTTAAAATTTGCTTTCAACAAAATTAAGTCCCCACAAATGTGTCCTTACACCAAAAACAACGAAATTAATACCATAAAAAATTAATGATTTCACAGTTATCATGATGTTGGAATAAATCTAATAAAATTTTGGGTAATAAGTATTATTATGGTAGAGGAGAATGAAGCTAGTATGTCACTGATTCATTCATTGCTTGAAATAGATTGCACACATTACATTTTAAGAAATTCTGTTCATGAAGGGTAGAAGATGCGGCCATGAAGCATTGCAAGTGGTATCATTGCATTATAATGATGTCAATACATGGCTGAAAACTCCATCAATGGATTTTCACGATGGATTTTTCAATCAAACTAACAGTTTCTGTGGCTTTATCCTGCAAACAAATGACTCATTTCAACAGTGACAGCACGTTTATATCTGGACATTGAATTCCGATCACACAGGCTAATAAGCGTTTGATTGATGAAGATCAGAGGTGCGATAATATTCAGACAATATTAAGCTAATAATCATGGGAAAAACAACACAGATGGGAACAGCGAGATCTGAAATTTGCTGGAGTTAAGTTGTTATATAAAATATATATTGCCTGATATATTGCTTGAGGCGAAGAATTGTCTTTTTGCGTGAAGAGATATTGCAAAACAGAAGAAAAATCATATAATGTATGAGTCCATCATTCTATACCTGTAAGTGTTGAGTTGAGTCAGTCACCTACTCCAGGTGTTACCATGTGATCGTACAATATGTAGAAGTTGGTTGGATCCAATAAAATATTCCATATTGTACATTCAAAATTCAAGATCTATTAAAATAAAATAAAAAATATTGAGTCAAAATTTCAACGATAAAAACAAAACACTGACAAGATGTTCCGCATGACGATTGAGAAATAATCTCAATAGCTGACACTGCAGCTTTCTTCGTGTACTGCTTTGAACTCGTAGCATATTTATTTCAAAAGATATTGTTTTCACGGTAATACTCACTCATACTCGCATATTGTACAAAACGCTGTAAAATAATCAAATAATTTATAACAAGAATTAGTTATTGCATAGCTTATATGAGTTACTACACAGCTCGACTGAATTATTGCACAGCTTGTTTCAGATATTAGATAGCTTGTTATGAGTTATTGCACAGCTGAAATGAGTTATTGCAAAGCTTGAATAAGTTTTTGCACAGCTGTAATAAGTTATTGCCCAGCTTGTATGATTTGTTGCATAGTTTGTATGAGTTATTGCACAGCTGGAATGAGTTATTGCATAGCTTGTATGAGTTATTGCACAGCTGGAATGAGTTATTGCATAGCTTGTATGAGTTATTGCACAGCTGGATTGAGTTATTGCATAGCTTGTATGAGTTATTGCACAGCTGGAATGAGTTATTGCATAGCTTGTATGAGTTATTGCACAGCTGGAATGAGTTATTGCACAGCTTGTATGAGTTATTGCACAGCTGGAATGAGTTATTGCATAGCTTGTATGAGTTATTGCACAGTTTGTATGGGTTATTGCACAGCTGGAATGAGTTATTGCATAGCTTGTATGAGTTATTGCACAGCTGGAATGAGTTATTGCATAGCTTGTATGAGTTATTGTACAGCTGGAATGAGTTATTGCACAGCTTATATGAGTTATTGCACAGCTGGAATGAGTTATTGCATAGCTTGTATGAGTTATTGCACAGTTTGTATGGGTTATTGCACAGCTGAAATGAGTTATTGCACAAGTTGTATGAGTTATTGCATAGTTGGTTTGGGTTATTGCACATCATGTTCAAGTTATTGCATAGCTCGTATGAGTTATTACACAGCTGGAATGAGCTATTGCACAGCTTGAATGAGCTATTGCACAAGAGTTATTACATAGATGGTACAAGCTAGGAGTTGTTGCATAGCTGTTTTACAATGCAGGTGTTTTCTATGTAGCAATTGCACAGCTGGTGGATTTTTAAAAATAACAAATAAATAAAGAAAGAAATATAATAAGTGTAATGAAGTTTTGTTAATGAATTAATTTAGTCCTCCATGTTGCCCTCAAGTTAATGCTATAATAATTATGGATTTGAGGAAAAAAAGTATAATCAGCCTTTACGCTCCCCCGGACTTATTTCATTGCAAGACAATTTCAGCAGCATCTTGTGCCAGTAGCGCATTTATTATAACTGTTGCAAGTCTGTACAAGAGAGCGGATGTTGTTAAACAACACCATGATTTCTTTAACAACGGTTAGTATTGATTGCTTTGTCAAAAATGGTATTATTTAGGAGATTGTTATTATGACTGGAACCTGACAGAGCCTGGCTGTAATTGCCTTCCCAGAATGCCACATGATGATGGCTCGACAGCATTACTCATGTGACTCTATAAAAATAAAATTTGATGGGATGCTCTAGTAGCCAGATTTATGGAAAGTTGAAGCAGACATGTTATTTTTGCAAATATAGATATTGGTGTAAAGAGTGTTTGGGTTGAGACCAAAGATTGTAGATTTCAGACATTTTGTGGATGAGCATGTTTATTTTTGTTTTTAGGAGGAAGTTCTCATCAGCTGATAGAAATAACTGGAAATATAATTTTATACAGCGAAGCAAGTCATGTGTAGATTGACTTGGTTGTAATTGACTCACTCTTAAAATTATTATTGCTATTAATTAAGATAATCAATATGTCAATTGTCCTTAATTTGCAGAAACCTTATTTCTGATATATATCTTTTGCTGATAAAACTGAAATATGAAGGATAGTATTTTTTAAAATGCTGAAATAAGAAGGATAACTATGTTAAAATGCTGAAATAAGAAAAATAACTTGGTAAATAATGTTGACTATGGTACAGTCATAATCAGCTTGGCCGATCAATGACATCATTTTATTTTCAACCATTTTCAACTCGGCCAATCACAATGAACCATGCCAACTTCATAATCTACTTAGGGTCAACAATAATCAACTGAGCCTGACATAATTTACTAGGGGTCAACAATAATCAACTAGGTCAGTCAAAATTAACTATGGTTCAGTCATAATTAACTTGGGGTCAACCATATACAGCTCAGTCATAATTAACTAGGGTCAGTCATAACTAACTAGGGGTCAACCATATACAGCTCAGTCATAATCAACTAGGGTCAGTCATAACTAACTAGGGGTTAACCATATACAGCTGTCATAATCAACTAGGGTCAGTCATAACTAACTAGGGGTCAACCATATACAGCTCAGTCATAATCAACTAGGGTCAGTCATAACTAACTAGGGGTCAACCATAATCAACTCAGTCAGTCATAATCAACTAGGGTCAGTCATAACTAACTAGGGGTCAACCATAAGCAACTCAGTCATAATCAACTAGGGTCAGTCATAATATACTAGGGGCAACCATAATCAACTCAGTCAGTCATAACTAACTAGGGGTCAACCATAATCAACTCAGTCAGTCATAATCAATTAGGGTCAGTCATAACTAACTAGGATCAACTATAATCAACTCGGTCAGTCATAATCATACTTAGGTCAGTCATAAATAACTAGGGTTCATCCATAATCAAGTCAGTCAGTCATAATCAATTAGGGTCAGTCATAACTAACTAGGGGTCAACTATTATCAACTGAGTCAGTCATAATCTACTAGGGTCAGTCATTATTAACTAGGGGTCAACCATTATCAAGTCAGTCAGTCATTATCAACTAAGGTCAGTCATAACTAACTAGGGGACAACCATAATCAAGTGAGTTAGTCATAATCAACAAGGGTTAGTCATATTTAACTAGGGGGTCAACAATAATCAACTTAGCCAGTCATTATCAACTTGGGTTCAACCATAATCAAGTCAGTCAGTTGTTATCAATTAGGATCAGTCATTACTAGCCAGGGTTCAATCATAATCAAGTCAGTCAGTCATACTCAATTAGGGTCAGTCATAACTGACTAGGGGTCAACTATAATCAAGTGAGTTAGTCATAATCGACTAGGGTCAGTCATTTTTAGCTAGGGGTTAACCATTATCAAGTCAGTCAGTCATAATCAACTAGGGTCAGTCAGAACTAACTAGGGGTCAACCATAATCAAGTGAGTCAGTCATAATCAACTAGGGTCAGTCATAATAAACTAGGTCAACCATAATCAACTAGTCATAACCAGTCATAACTAACAAGGGGTCAACCATAATCAAGTCAGTCATAATCAATTAGGGTCAGTCACAATTAAATAGGGGTCAAGCATATACAACTCAGTCATAATCAACTAGGATCAATCATAACAAACTAGGGGTCAACCATAATCAAGTCAGTCAGTCATAATCAGCTAGGGTCAGTCATTTAACTAAGGGTCAACCATAATCAACCCAGTCAATCATAATCAACTAGTGTTAGTCATAATAAACTAGAGGCAACCATAATCAACTCAATCATAATCAACTAGGGTCAGTCATAATCAGTTAGGGTCAGTCACAATTAACTAGGGATCAACCATAATCAACCCTGCAAATACAACAATGAATAACAAAACATGGCAAAAATGATGATACTATAGACTGTATTTTCCATTACAATTCTTGAAATGAGGTAATTTTTGTTCTTACCAATATTTCCTTGTATTAAAAACATACAAAGACGAACAAGCTCAGTCTGACTTCACCTGACCAAAGAACATTATTTGCTAAATCTGCTCAAGTTTATTTATCATGTGACTTTTGCATGATTGTTATTTTAGATTTTTGTAAACTTCAGGTAGCTTCAGTTTCATTTGGTTCAGTAGATACAATAATATTAGGTGATATACAATAGTTATTGTCTGTAAATGAATATGTGTTAAAGCTGAGGGACTTAATAACATCTCTTTAACTGCAGGGAGAGTTCCCATATAACTAAAGTAATTGGCAATAATATATTCAAGTCAAGTCATAATTTGATACTTCTAAAAATTTTGCCTTCGTGTTGTTTGCAAGATATCAATGCACTTTGAAATTCAGGAATATTACTGTTTGATGTTCTGTCTTCATGTAAATGTCAATAAAAAACTGTAATAATGTGGAGCTTGTGTGAATAATGTGTGTTTTTGAGTTGTCTCCCTTAACTATATAAATATAATTTGAATTGTGGTTTATAAGAGTTGAGGATTTGTCTCCCTTATAATAATAATAATGAAGTATGGTATATACGTTTTTCATTATTTATATTATATAATATGAAATGTGCTTTCAAAGAGTTTATGAATGAGGTGTATCCCTTATGTATACTTTATTATGTAGGAGTTATCTCCCTTACTAATGTATGATTGGATGTGTACTTTATAAGTGAGTTTAGGAGTTGTCTTCCTTACTTATGTATCGTTGGAAATGTACTTTATAAGTGAGTTAAGGTGTTGTCTTCCTTACTTATGTTGGAAATGTACTTTATAAGTGAGTTTAGGAGTTGTCTTCCTTACTAGTGTTTGGTTGGATGTATATGTTATAAAAGAGTTTAGGAGTTTTCTCCCTTATGTATGATATGATATGAGTGAGTGAGTAAGCGAGTGAGTGAGTGAGTGAGTGAGTGAGTGAGTGAGTGAGTGGGTGGGTGGGTGGGTGGGTGGGTGGGTTGGTTTGGGAGGGAGGGAGGGGGAGGGGGAGGGGGGGGAGGGAGAGGGAGAGGGAGAGGGAGAGGGAGAGGGAGAGAGAGAGAGAGAGAGAGAGAGAGAGTACTGATTATTGAATATTAGTGGGATGATCAAATTCAATGCCATCAGTTTGTTTCCACTCGGCAGCGTAAGTCTCCTTTAAAAGAGTACATTACATAAAATAGAAGCTTGTGGGTACACTTTACCAGTCAAGAGATCGTTCTCATCAAGGTCTACAAACATTTATAACAAATAGATAAGCTCAATAACTTTTCTTAGTTTTCCTTTTGATAAGCTGATGGAATTCCAAAGACGGCATGTTTTGTATCTATAATGTCGCGGGATGTTTTGGAAACAGTTTCTGTCTGCTCAATGGCTTAACTTACTTGAAATGAATTGTCATGTATAGATTGATAAATTAAAATAGCATGTTTTTATTTTGAGTTTATTTTCAGCTCAATGGTAGACTTGCCATTACTAAAGACAAAATACTTTCTATACCTCCAATGTGAATTCTATAGCAAGGTCATATAACTGTTGCCTGTTTGATTTTCATATAGGTCTAGAATTATCTCCCTTTGAGAGAATTTCTCATGTTGGTGTTACAGCGGCTTGCATCTAAAAATCAATATAAGTAGATAGCCAAGCTGTTGTGTGACAAGGCTCACACACAAATCTACAAATAGTTATTGATCACATAAAATGAAAAGCATTTTTATGAGGAACAATGATATATGATTTGTATGCCCAACTTATTTTGGTTTATTAATAATAATCAGCAACATTGGTCATATGCTTGCATAAGAAGACTGGTCTGCAGTGATAAGCAGAAAATAAGCATCACATTCAGTACAGCAGAAAGTAAGCACCACATTCAATACATCAGAAAGTAAGCACCACATTCAGTTCATCAGAAAGTAAGCACCTCATTCAGTACATCAGAAAGTAAGCACCACATTCAATACATCACAAAGTAAGCACCACTTTCAATACATCACAAAGTAAGCAACACATTCAGTACATTACAAAGTAAACACCACATTCAGTACATCAGAAAGTAAGCACCATATTCAATACATCAGAAAGTACATCACAAAGTAAGCAACACATTCAGTAAATCAGAAAGTAAGCACCACATTCAGTACATCAGAAAGTAAGCACCACATTCAATACATCACAGAGTAAGCAACACATTCAATACATCTGAAAGTAAGCACTACATTCAATACATCACAAAGTAAGCAATACATTCAGTACTCAGAAAGTAAGCATCACATTCAGTACATCAGAAAGTAAGCACCACATTCAATGCATCACAGAGTAAGCTACACATTCAGTCATCACAAAGTAAGCACCACATTTAATACATCACAAAGTAAGCACCACATTCAGTACATCAGAATGTAAGCATCACATTCAATACATCAAAGTATGCACCACATTCAATACATCAGAAAGTAAGCACCACATTCAATACATCAGAAAGTAAGCATCACATTCAGTACATCACAAAATAAGCACCACATTTAGTACATCAGAAAGTAAGCACCACATTCAATACATCAGAAAGTAAGCACTACATTCAATACACCAGAAAGTAGTAACACATTCAATACATCACAAAGTAAGCATCACATTCAATACATCAGAAAGTAAACACCACAATTAATACATTACAAAGTAAGCACCACATTCAATTCATCACAAAGTAAGCACCACATTCAGTACATCAGAAAGTAAGAACCACATTCATTGCATAATAAAGTAAGCACCACATTCAATACATTACAAAGTATTCACCACATTCAATACATTATAAAGTAAGCACCAAAGTCAATACATCACAAAGTATGCACCACATTCAGTACATCACAAAGTAAGCATCACATTCAATACATATGAAAGTAAGCATCACATTCAATACATCACATAGTAAGCTACACATTCAGTCATCACAAAGTAAGCACCACATTCAATACATCACAAAGTATGCATCACATTCAATACATTTGAAAGTAAGCACCACATTCAATACATCAGAAAGTAAGCACCACATTCAACACATCAGAAAGTACATCACAAAGTAAGCAACACATTCAGTTAATCAGAAAGTCAGCACCACATTCAATACATCAGAAAGTAAGCACTACATTCAATACATCACAAAGTAAGCAATACATTCAGTACATCAGAAAGTAAGCACCACATTCAGTACATCAGAAAGTAAGCACCACATTCAATGCATCACAGAGTAAGCTACACATTCAGTCATCACAAAGTAAGCACCACATTTAATACATCACAAAGTAAGCACCACATTCAGTTCATCAGAAAGTAAGCACCTCATTCAGTACATCAGAGTATGCACCACATTCAATACATCAGAAAGTAAGCACCACATTCAATACATCAGAAAGTAAGCACTACATTCAATACATCAGAAAGTAAGCATCACATTCAATACATCACAAAGTAAGCATCACATTCAATACATCAGAAAGTAAACACCACAATTAATACATTACAAAGTAAGCACCACAGTCAGTACATCACAAAGTTAGCACCACATTCAGTACATCAGAAAGTAAGCAACACATTCATTGCATCATTAAGTAAGCACCACATTCAATACATTACAAAGTATGCACCACATTCAATACATTATAAAGTAAGCACCAAATTCAATACATCACAAAGTAAGCACCACATTAAGTACATCAGAAAGTAAGCATCACATTCAATACATCTGAAAGTAAGTATCACATTCAATACATCACAAAGTAAGCACCACTTTCAATACATCACAAAGTATGCATCACATTCAATACATTTGAAAGTAAGCACCACATTCAATACATCACAAAGTAAGCACCACATTCAGTACATCAGAAAGTAAGTACCACATTCAATACATCAAAACAATAACAGTTACTGTAAATTGGTTCCTCCTTGGCCAATTGGTCTATGGTGCTGTCTCCAAGATTATTTATCTCTCAGCATTGAGGTTGTTGGTTTGAGCCAAGGATTGTCATAAAAAAAACTTTTTGTGAGACAGTTTGCAAGGTACAGGTACTTGCGACGTTGGTTCTACTAGATTACAATCGGCTTAAAATTTTGAACAGGTGATGAAAAGTCGCCATTTTGAGTCTGATAAATGAAAATCCTTAGTAACAAATCAAAACGACTTTAAGCCATTATTATTGACTCAGAGCAAGAGCCAATTCAATGAATGTCCTGTGAGCGTATAACTGTAAATAAACAGACAGAATTGACCGCTATTGATCCTTTTATAGTAGTTATTATGATTGCAAGCTTTAGCAGACATTCTCGTATAAATATCTAATTTTGCTGCTTAAACGTCCTGTAGTATCCAATCAGAACCCTGGTTATATCTCATTTTGGAATAATGTGAATAATGCTTCCATTGCTGCTCAGGCTTTGAGTAGATTGTGTAAATTATTTCTATATAAGTGCGTGCACTTATGATCACCCTGGGACGGCACCACGGACTAAACTTTATTCTCGAATTGGCGTGTAGCTGAAACCATGGTAGGAAATTTAATTTTTTTTGCATCTCAGGGCCAAAAATTGAAATTCTGTTAAACTTTTGCATATATGATTAAAGATGAAGTATCATATTTTACTGGAAAAGTTATGTCTGTGTATGTGTCAAGTCTTCGCTTAATTTCCTAAAGCATGTTTATTTAATAACTGACAAATGATATTTTTACAATCAAATTTGCTTAAGCTAAGTCAATAGAGGAAAATAGCAAAGGTAGTCTCTTGAGACAGGTGGTTGCTCCAAACAGGTTTGTAAACCCATTTAACCATTACCATGGCTATCAAAGAATTTAAGTTTGATTGACTTTTGGATCTGGATTCTATATGTGCATTTAGTCTATTTTAATTGGGTGCCAATCTGCTTAATTTGCATATCCACTTTGTACTCTGTACATTATGCAGTTAATCAATTTGATTATGTGCCAATCTGTTTAATGGCATATCCACTTTTGACTGGATTTGTAGTGCATTCTGTTTAATTTTCACCCTTTAAAGCTGGATTTTTGTAGTGTATTCTGTATGATTTTCACTCTTTACAGGCTGGATTTTGTAGTGCATTCTGTTTACTTTTTGCATTTTAGAGGCTGAAATTTTGTAATGCATTCTGTTTGATTTTCACTGATTAGAAGCTGGATTTTGTTGTGCATTCTGTATGATTTTCACTCTTTAAAGGCTGGATTTTGTAATGCATTCTATTGGTTTTCATTCATTAGTGACTGGATTTTGTAGTGCATTCTGTATGATTTTCACTTTTTAAAGGTTGGATTTCATCATGCATTCTGTATGATTTTCACTCTTTAGAGGCTGGATTTTGTAGCGCATTCTGTTTACTTTTTGCATTTTAGAGGTTTGATTTTGTAGTGCATTCTGTTTGATTTTCACTCTTTAAAAGCTGGATTTTGTAGTGCATTCTGTATGATTTTCATTCTTTAGAGGCTGAATTTTATTGTGCATTCTGTATGATTTTCTTTCTTTAGAGGCTGGATTTTGTAGTGCATTCTGTTTGATTTTCACTCTTTATAGGCTGGATTTTGTAGTGCATTCTGTTTGATTTTCACTCTTTATAGGCTGGATTTTGTATTGCATTCTGTTTACTTTTTGCATTTTAGAGGCTGGATTTTGTATTGCATTCTGTTTGATTTTCACTCTTTAGAGGCTAATTGTTTTTTGAAAGCTGTTGATATGTGTTTTGTGGACATATTCAATATTTATGCAATTGGCAAATTCTTAGGTGCCAGTAAATTCAGTTGCGACACTTTTGAAGCTGCAGTTGTAATCTGTTGACATTGTAACTCCTGAATGTTGCCCATTAATCCAATGATGGTGCCAGGTCTGGTTAGTTCAGTCGGAAGCGTATTTGACTCAACCCAGCGATCATTTGATAAAATCCATTGAGTTAATGCAAAGTAAGAAGTATTCAGTCTTGTTAAATTTGTGTAAGTTTATTCATCAAGCTTTTAATACTCGCAATTCCTCGTACAATCAAAATACATAATAAATACATCTATCTTTTTGTGTTGATCTACTCAAGTATTTATTTGACAATGTATTTAAATGTTTAATTCATATTTGTCCAACCTCAAAAACTATTAAAATGTATGTATTTAAATAAAGAAATTTTCTAATTTAAAAGAATCTAACATAATAACATAAATGTCGTGTGTTACATTTATTATCTGAATTTGTGTGTAATGAGAAACATATGTTTAAATTACTGAATAAAGAATTTGAATCTTGAAAAAATCTTGTTTGAATCCCCATTCGGCCACAGTCTCTGTGATGATTTATATACAACAGTGTGTCTCATTGTCATAAGTCTCACTGTTGATTCAAGTGGGAAAGTTATCAGTAACTTGCAGAGGTGGGTGTGCTCGAAGTACTGGTTAACCTTCAACAATCTCTGGGGGAAAAGAGTGGTTAGGTTAGCCCTTGTTCTCACTAAAGATTCAAACAAACAAAATAAAGCAAGTGTATTCTGTTGACACTACCAGATCTCCAGACTTTCTGCCCATTTCTTCAAGTGATGGTTTAATTTCCAGGGAGTCAGTTATGTAAGTTCACGAGTTCTTACTTATATTCTTGTAATAAGTATTGGTAAATAAAGAGGTTTGTGTGTCATGGACTAAAAATAACTACATTTTATTTCATGTTATATAAGCATACCTTAATGTGTAATGATTGTACAAAAAAAAAGTTAAGTAAGCTTTCTGTGTATATATTTTTGCTCACCTGAGTCAAAGACATTTCAGTAATTCTATATTGCTCCCCATACCCACCCCCACCCCTGTATTTAGTGAGCAGGTCTATGTCTCGTTAACCTTATGCATAGGTCATATTCGCGGAAACATTTTTATAGAGATGGGAAGAAAATTAAGATTCTTAGATGGCTTGTACATTTAGTATTGATAGGTTACAATAGTTCTTTAACATGCTCAGATAATACCTTGCAGTACTACAAATCTTCCAGGTTTACTTCTACCTGCAACAAAGAGATTAGTGAAGAAATGCCAAGGTCACACTCCTAAGTCAATATTTATATTTATTGACCACAAACATTGCATGTCTTCTTACGGCTAGTATTACTAAGTATGCATTAGTAATAACATAAAAAGTACATATGTGGAGCTGAGCGATGCCAGAAATATCACACTTGTATTGATCCACCCATATATCTGGCAGCGCATGTTAATTTGTCCCTGCATAATTAATGGACATATCTTCTGGTGGGATGCTTGTAACTTCAAGGCAAACTCTATTAGGTTAATGCTATGACATATGATACAATAAGTAAAAAAGCTGATGAAAATATAAACAAGAATGGCCAATGAATAGTGACTTCATTGCAGGTAGCACTGAAGAAGAGCAGTGGGACAGTGGTAGTTTTTTACACAATACCAAGTACTACAACATTACTACTAGACAGTTTCCATTAAATAAAGTTTATCTTATTCACAATTCACAGATGTCATAATGATACTTACAGATGGTTTGCCAATATGATATAATGTACTTAGTGACAATACCCTAGAGAAGCATAACCAATGTAGACACGCAGACCTCCCAGATCTGCATATTGATTTATCTCATTCTGTCTGTAATTGGAAGAATCATTGGAGTTTTGACCGTCATTCCCCACTCTTCCTTCTCATCCAGTAAGTACCGAGAAAGTCTGGAGTTTGACCTTGACTTCTCCCCCCCCCCCTCTCCCCCCAGGAGGAACTTGCAGATACACATCACTGGATTTATGATTTATGAATATTCATTATGAGAGCTTAATATGCAGCCTTTAGTAGTTTGTACAAATTTATTTTAGCCTGATTGCGATGAAAGCTCAGAGCTTATATGAACCGCTCTCAAGGCCGCTTTCAGGGTAGAACCGGTACTGAATGTTGTTTTTGAGAGGCATGAGATCAAGCTGTGGACCAAACCCACAAACTCTGACATGAGTGGCCACCACCACACTGCTGCCCTGTTTAGGTGCGATGATTGAAACTGACTACTGAATAAACTAAGAAGTAAAATGTTTGTAAAATCAAGTTTATATAAAGCAGTAAACAGTCACTTTGTTGCACTATAATTTATTTGAGCTTGGTTGCTGATTCACAAATGCCCTACAATTAAAACATTTAATTTGTGTGTGGGGGAGGGGGGTATTCCAATAAGATTTATATTGACTAAAATAAACTCCATCTTGTCCCAGAATACTCTATATTGTGATTAGGTTTGCCAGTTACTTTGTGGAAAACAACTGCTATGATGTTCAAGTGGTAGAGTGTCCAGCTTGCATGGGGAATGTCATGGGTTAGATCACCGGCCGGGTCATACCAAAGACATGAAAAATGGTACAAGAGCTTCCTTGCTCGATGCTCAACGTTTAGAACAATTCTAGATCTGGTCGGCCCGGTGTCAGTATAATGTGATTGGGTGGGGTATCGTACCATGTGTCTGTGGTATGATATTCCAATGTAGCAGGGCTTAGAATGCTCTCTTATCTAGACACCGTGGCAACATGACTGAACAATTGTTAAAAGTGCCACTAAACACCATACTACAACAACTCTGTGGAATGATGGTTAAATGTAACTACCAAGGTCGGTTAAGTATTGAACATGGTGCTGAGCAATATTAAAAACAAATTTTCGGTTGTATTATGTTTTTATTATGTCAACAAAATCAATGTTTCATTGGTAGTCATATACCGTCATTATGTTTGTTTGCTGTAAAATAAATTGCTGTCATATCAGATAGCCAAAGTAATTATCTGTTATGTTATGCTGAAAATCAATAGTTAACATACAGGACTAAAATTAACCAAACAGAAAAACAATGGTGACAAAAATCAATTCAATATAAATTTCGAAATCAAATTAGAATATATTTAACCATCAATAACTTGATTTTCAGATAATTAGAATTACCATAGTAACGCAGCTGACTGTGTATTGATTTTTTTCTTGTGCATCGGTATTGATCTGGGTACATTACTTGGGAACCAGTCTGTTGTAACCAACTGTGGCACAGTCAATCTTTTGCTGCAGAAGACAGTTGGTGACCTTACATGGATTTTTGCCCTTTCTAGTAATATTTTACTGAAAATATATGTAAACAACTTCTGAATGGTGGATTAGGGATTAAAATACTCGGTTTGTTGGAACAGCAGAAAGACAAAATGGCCAGACGTGTAAGTTGTCATGTTTGTGTGTATTGTTTTGTTCAGCATACCTAACTTGGGTCATGATCATTCGTTCAGTGACATCTTGCGAACCTGAGTTGTTGAAAAGAAACTTTTTTTTGATAAATTGATGCTTTGGAAATATTCAAGATGCTTGAGTATTAATCGTTAAAATTAACATTTTTTTTTAGCATAGCAAACAATTGTGTGTGAATGTTTTTTCAGTACATCATATAATTATTATGGAAGAAAATCAGATAATTTATGTAGATTAGTTATTGTAGGATCACATATAAGTTTGCTGATGATGTAGGTTTTGTGCTTTCAAAGATGTGTAATAAAAAATTAATGTAGACTGTTAAATAGGTATATCAGTAAGTATTGTGTGAATATTCATGAATATGGGTAGTATGAATATTCATAAGTGTTGTCTGCATATTCATGAGGATCCCTTGGAAGAACAGAATGCAACCATGATAAGAAACTAATTTTTTCACTTACTTCGGTTTTATTGAGTCATTGGGATGAGGGTGGGGGTAATAAAACATGCAAGAAGTTTACTGACCTCTTAACTCTAACTACTGACGTCTTGGGCTCAAGCCCAAGTCTGTCCAATAACTTTATGCCCATAAGTTTATCAGCTACTTGCAAAAGGACAGTGGTATTTCAATTTCATTCTGAGTTCTTCCTCCACCAATAAAATTTGATATGTAGCATATAACCAGTCCTGTTATGCATTGAAAATGTCATTAATCCCAATTAAAGAAGAAAATACATGCAACATCCTCATGCCCGCTTGCCCCTCACTCCATCTTAAGTGTTAATCTATTTTCGAGCAACACTGAAAGAACTCTACAATTCTAAAGACCCAGAAATCATAACAAAGCTGGCTGAGTCAAGGTCATTGCAGGGTTGTGTATCTTGCCTTCTCCAGTTTGACCCCTCAATAGCACTTTTGCCCATTGTGAGGAAAGACACCCCATATTCAAATCATTTGGTTAGTTCATAGTTTCAATAAGATGTTATTTCATTGTCAGACCTTCAGATATAAAGGAGCCCTCTGATTTGTACAAAAAACAACAGTGAGAGCACTTGTCTAGAGTGTCCCAAGGACCATATGATGTGCTAGCACTACAATATTATCTCAATACAAATGCCATGGCATGTCTGTGGAAATTTCCATCAACCATCTCATCTCCTGCTGATGTTGCCCTCTCACTTTTGCCTCTTACAGTTGTTGAATGGGTGAGTTTGGTGGTGTGGAGGGGATGGATGTTTGCGGACACAACAATATTCTTTGTCATTTTCTCAAGCTTACCAAGTCTCATTACTGTTTATATACAATGATCACACTTTCTATTTAAATTGCATGGCAAAACAACCTGTATTAGCAGTTTTTGTCTACTTCCTCCCATGGCTGCTTAAGACAAGTTAAACTGTTTGATATAACCTATGATCAGTGCACTTTATATAACTACATACAGGTTATTGGATGACCTTGGGTTACAAACATTCTTGTTTGGTGTATTGATCAATATTGGGATAGCTAAGTGTCTGCTTGTTTATTGGTAGACGAAACTCTGGGGCAAAATTCTGATGTCTTTTAGCTTAACTTGGTTTGTCACTGGCCAACCAAATAAAACTCATCATAAGATAATTTCTTCTCACCACTGAGGTTGTGGGTTTGAGCCCAACTCAAAATACTTTATGTGAGACGGTTTGTCAGACACTTACAGTAGGATGACGGCTCTCTCTAGATCAGAGAGATTTCTCCACCATAAAACAGGATGCTGTAGAGCATGGGCTGAATTCAGTTTGATTAAACGTTTGCTAACACTAGCTAACATATTTTCCCTGACACGTACATGATAATTATAGGGAACTAGGCATTAAATGTGTTTGCGCTGTGTAACGGTGCTGAACCCAGCCCTGAAATAACTATGTTTTCTTTTTGTTTTCAAAAAATGTCCTTAAAGACTTTATCACTGTTATCCCCAATCAAACAACTAGTAAAGTTATACCCCATGATTATAGATTAAAAATGTATGTAGTTGGACTACACCACATGTAGGTTCCAGCATTGGAGGGTTGTAGGTCTAATCCCCGTCACTGCAGTGTGTGGTGGTCTCCTTTAGCAAGACACTTTATCCACATATGCCTAGTACTGGGTCTACCTAGGAAATACTTCAAGCATGATCTGTCTAACATGTAAAATCTTATTTCACAATCGATGTTAAATGAATAAATTTAAATGAATGTCTTTTCTTCTGGATCTCAATTGTGTTACTTTGAGCACAATATTTATCTTCAATATGATTGCACAACCTGGACGATAAAATTTCAATATCCTCCATTGAAAGTAGTAGAGTATTATAGCTGTCAGCTAATCTGTATTGATGTAAAACTAAAATGAGAAAAGAAATCAATGGATGGACCTGCCATGTTGTGTTTGTTCCAGGTTGTTTGATGAAATATTGATAAGGTGATTGATCTGTTTTATAGAAGAAAATAGGTCTGCTCTCTGACAGCATCGTATAAATCAATGATGCAAGTTGGGTTTTAAAATAAAATGGTAATGATGCTGACAAGGAATTCCAGACTCAATTAAACATAACAAAACTATTTACAGATTAAAAAAACAGCACATTAACAAAGAAGTATGTATGCAGAATCTGAAGGCTTAAGCAAAGTCTCAATTGTGCCCCCAGGATCCTCCTTACACTTTTGGGGAATCTGAAAGGGGAGTTTTTGCATGAGGGGAATTTTTACATCATTCTCATGTCTTGTCGTATTTGTGCAGAAAAACTTAGTCTAACCGTTTCCTTAGTTTCTTTTCCTCAATTTATTTAGAAAATTCTCGTCTGAGAGTAATTAAACAAAATTTCTGGAAAATTAGGGAGAAAAGTATATTCCAGTGCAAGGGGAATGTGGACGAACAGCCACAAAATGTGCAACGAGCACCCTGACCCTAACCCCACTAGTCTCTTTAACAGCCCTTTTATATGTATTCAGCTGAGCACCATTAATAATTCCATTGTCTTTGGCATGTGCTCTACTGCTATATTACTTAATTGAAGTGGTTTTCCATGATAGTTTATTCTGGAACATGTGGTACTATTTCAGAGGAAGCTTGTTTAAAATCCAGGTAAACACGACTCACAAGTGGAATTGTTGATAGTATACTGCAGGCCAAAATTTGGGTATTCGTTCCAACAGAATATTATTGTTTAGATCCCATTATGATATCTGGTGAATTTCACTTAGAAATTAGGCTGTTGTGGGTGTGATCCCTCTGACAAGGTCATAACGAAGATGTTAAGAATGGTCCTAGTAACTTCATAATTAACACTCTGCATTTAGAGAGTAATTCTTTACTGGTTTGGATGTGTTTGGTATAGGTTGAAATAAAACTGGGTGGGGTATCGTTTTGTGTTTCTGTGGCATACAAGAGCAATGCAGTTGCACTTAAAGTACTATATACCAAGCATATGATGGCATCCCAAACCTTTTATATCAGCTGGCCCATGTGGGTCATTGAAATCCAGTGTCAACAGCCTTGTCTTCTGCCATATCATAATCTGTAAGCTTGTAACATTTTTGTCATCTCTGAAATCACAGAACTAGATGGAACCAGTCCTGCAATCACAGAACCAAATGCAACCAGTCCTGAAATCACAAAACTAAAATGGAATCAGTCCTAAAATGACAATCTGAATGGAACCAGTCCTTAAATCCCAGAACTAAATGGAACTAGTCCTTTCAGTATCAGTATGGCAGAACAACTTATATCTCACACTGCCAAGCAGTTCATTATGACAGAACAACTTATATCTCACACTGCCAAGCAATTCAGTATGGCAGAACAATTTACATCTCACACTGCCAAGCAATTCAGTATGACAGAACATCTTATATCTCACACTGCCAAGCTGTTCAATATGACAGGACAACTTATATCTCACACTGGCAAGCAATTCACTATAACAGAATAACTTGAAGTTTACACTGCCAAGCATTCAATATGACAGAACATCTTATATCTCATACTGCCAAGCTGTTCAATATGACAGGACAACATATATCTCACACTGGCCAGCAATTCAGTATGACAAAATAACTTATATCTCACACTGCCAAGCAATTCAGTATGACAGAACATCTTATATCTCACACTGCCAAGCCGTTCAATATGACAAGACAACTTATATCTCACACTGGCAAGCAATTCAGTATGACAGAATAACTTATATCTCACACTGCCAAGCGTTCAATATGACAGAACAACTTATATCTCACACTGCCAAGCAGTTCAATTTAACAGAACAACTTTTATCTCACACTGCCAAGCCGTTCAATATGACAAAACAACTTATATTTCGCACTTTCAAGCAATTCACTATGACAGAACAACTTATATCTCACACTGCCGAGCAATTCACTATGACAAAACAACTTGTATATCTCACACTGCCAAGCAGTTCAATATGGCAGAACAACTTATCTCACGCTGCCAAGTAGTTCACTATGGCAGAACAACTTATATCTCACATTGCCAAGCAGTTCACTATGGCAGAACAACTTATATTTCACATTGCCAAGCCATTCACTATGGCAGAACAACTTATATCTCACACTGCCAAGCAGTTCACTATGACAGAACAACTTATATCTCACACTGCCAAGCAGTTCACTGTGGCAGAATAACTTATATCTCACACTGCCAAGACATTCAACATGACAGAACAACTTATATCTCACACTGCCAAGCAGTTCACTATGGCAGAACAACTGATATCTCACACTGCCAAGAAATTCACTATGGCAGAACAACTTATGTCTCACACTGCCAAACAATTCACTATGACAGGACAACTTGTATCTCACACTGCCAAACAGTTCACTATGGTAGAACAACTTATATCTCACACTGCCAAGCAATTCAATATGACAGAACAACTTATATCTCACACTGCCAAGCAGTTTAATATGGCAGAACAACTTATATCTCACAATGCCAAGCAGTTTAATAAGACAAAACAACTTATATCTCACACTGACAAGCTGATCAGTATGACACAACAACTAATATCTCACACTGCCAAGCAATTCGATATGGCAGAACAACTTATATCTCACACTGCCAAGCAATTCGATATGACACAACAACTTATATCTCACATTGCCAAGCAGTTTAATATGGCAGAACAACTTATATTTCACACTGCCAAGCAGTTTAATAAGACAAAACAACTTATATCTCACACTGCCAAGCAGTTTAATAAGACAAAACAACTTATATCTCACACTGACAAGCTGATCAGTATGACACAACAACTTATATCTCACATTGCCAAGCAGTTCAATATGACAGAACAACTTATATCTCACACTGCCAAGCAATTCGATATGACAGAACAATTTATATCTCACACTTCCAAGCAGTTCACTATGGCAGAACAACTTATGTCTCACACTGCCAAACAATTCACTATGACAGGACAACTTGTATCTCACACTGCCAAACAGTTCACTATGGCAGAACAACTTATTTCTCACACTGCCAAGCAATTCACTATGGCAGAACAACTTATATCTCACACTGCCAAGCAATTCAGTACGACAGGACAACTTATATCTCACACTGCCAAGCAATTCAATATGGCAGAACAACTTATCTCATGCTGCCAAGCAGTTCACTATGGCAGAACAACTTATCTCTCATACTGCCAAGCAGTTCAATATGACAGAACAACTTATTTCTCACACTGCCAAGCAATTCACTATGGCAGAACAACTTATATCTCACACTGCCAAGCAATTCAGTATGACAGGACAACTTATATCTCACACTGCCAAGCAGTTCAATATGGCAGAACAACTTATCTCATGCTGCCAAGCAGTTCACTATGGCAGAACAACTTATCTCATGCTGCCAAGCAGTTCACTATGGCAGAACAACTTATCTCTCATACTGTCAAGCAGTTGTATGACAGAACAATTTATATCTCACACTGCCAAGCAATTCAATATGACAGAACAACTTATATCTCACATTGCCAAGCAATTCAATAACACACAACTGATATCTTGCACTGCCAAGCAATTCAATATGACAGAACAACTTTATCATGCACTTCCAATCAGTTCAGTATGACAGAACAACTTTATCTTGCACTGCCAATCAGTTCAATATGACAGAACAACTTTATCTTGCACTGCCACTCAGTTCAATATGACAGAACAACTTTATCTTGCACTGCCAGGCAGTTCAATATGGGCATTTATCATGACAATGTAATTCTATTGCACAAACTGAAAGTATAATTGACATATGACAGACAACAATTATCCGGTACTGAAAATAAATATTTATCTTGAGACAAAATCTGTCGATATTCTGATATCTCAATGTTTTTTGGCATTCCCTCCAATATCAAGATAACAAGTTTCGACTGTACATACATACATACCATAATACCAATTGCAAACAATATAGATCCCAGATCAGATTTTGTGTATCTCTCAGTTAAATTCTTAATTTTCCCCTTCAAACAATAGAAATCAATGTTATAGAAATTAATCATTTACCAGATGGTGAGACAATGTAAGTTTCGTCCAACAGTATAGACATTGTTGAAGATAAAGAGTTAGAAAGGTAGAATCTACGATCCATGTTTCAGTAGTAGGAACTGAGCTTGTGCCCCGGCAGCAGCACTCTACTCATTGCAAAACTTACAACTAAAAGCTTCATCACTTTGCTTCTGCTACTGGTCACCACAGCCATGATTGCTTTTGATTAGATGACCTTAATCAGGTCAATTAGCGTTATAAGCTAGGCACCTTGCCTTAATGTAAATAATATCTTGCATTCCAATGTACACCACATGTACTGAACATGTTTCCTCTGAGAAGATTATGATCGGCCAGGAAGTGTGATTCTGTGTAAATCTTGTTTTTGGATGGATCTGTTATATTCCTCATTCTGTGATACAATTCAAGTGGAAGTTAACTGATTTGTGGATTAGTAAATTTTTTGTAAGCATTTAAAACAGGATGAAGGCACTGAAAAAGAAATGGCGCATTTCATGGGTGAGTGATTAGTTGACTGGAAAAATGGTCATAAAAGTTTGAAGTGTGTCAGATATACTCTTATTGTTTGAATGGGGTTTAACGTCTTTGTCAGCATTGACAGGTTCTATAATTATGGCATTATCAGTTTTGTTTTGATGGAGGACGACCTCAGAACGTAACCTAATGGTACCATCATCCTTCTGAAATAACTGGCCAACGTTCTTACTGAAAGTTTTTAGATTGAGTAGAGCTTAAACTCGCACCCTAAGTAGTATGAGGTAAGTGTTTTTTAGATGCGGCATCCTAGATCATCCAGCCTGAGGGTCATATTTATGTTAATTTACTTCATCTCGATTGTGAAATAAGTTTAGAGCTATGTGAATCACTCTCCAGTCCTTTCCTGCTTGGAACCCGGATTGGGTGTTAATGAGAGCCCATTGGGTTGAGCCTGGGTCATCCTTACCCTAAGGTCCATGTGTTACAGGTTTTTATTAAGTTTCATAGTAGAAGGTTTATATTTTAAAAACATAGACTGCTGCGGGCTTGGACCCAATCGTTGGCAATTCATTGAAATTCCATATAACATCTAGGGGTAAATTTACCAGCTGTTGGATAATATAGATATTTCCTAACAATGTCATAAGATCCTCGTTTACTAAAAAGGAACACAGTCTGAGGTCTTCCTCCATCAGTAAAAATGGATATGCCATTATGTAACCTGAAATGTTTTGAAAATGGCATTAGACCCCATTCAAAATAAAAACAAACTGATAAGGAATTGTTCGATAAATAAAATGACATTGTTTTCTGTTAGAAAAAGATTGGAAAATAATAGAACTGCAGAGTAATCAGTATAAAAGTTAGATTATTGAATATAATAGTTAAAATAATGGCTCTATGCAAAGCTGTACCAATCCAACTAAAATAGTGTTTAATTATAGAAACTAATATAAAACACATTGTGTTTGTATCATAGCAGATAAGGTCAAGGTAAATGATGTTGCAAATGAAAAAAGTTTACTGTTACCTTTTTGTGTTTCTATGGCAACAGTATTAAAAGCTTGTGAAGAGGAAAGTTTGCGACTGATTATGTAAGTGGTAACAGAAAGGGGGAGTTATGTTAAAGCCGTAACAGTTACACTTCGAGCCGATGAGAAATTTTTATCAGTGCCATAATTTGATAAAACACATTTGCAAATCATAGTCGTAAATCACAGTCGGTAGCAATTCTGTCTGTCAGCTTAATAATCAAACAAACAATTCACAAAACATAATAAATATGCAGTAAATGGTCCATATCTGTAACAGAGCTGCTTGTATTGGCTACAGCATGATTGCTTTGTGGCAGTAACTCATTTCTCTATCTTGCTGATGTGAAGAAGAATGAAAGAAAAAAAAAATGTTGATATATCTTAGTTTGAGCTATAATGAACAGATTTGAGGCATATCATTGTAGATTCCTGATAAAATGTAGGTTGGAGAAGGGAGTCGAAGCACAAAATATCTGTGTGATGTATGGCAGCGGAGGGTCAGATTATCATTCTGATAACCTTGTTAGCTTTCATGGCTGGTTCCTTGGTATTTAGTATAAATACTTTTATGGTCTGCTTCCCTTCTTCTAGCTTGTATCTAATGGTCTGAGTTCCCTGTTTTTAGTTCTGGGTAAATTGAAATGAATCCTAATGAGAGACTGCAAAAAGGATTCATAGTATAATTTCACTAGCGATTCCGACCACTAAAAACAACATACACAGAACAACAAAAAAAAAACAACCACATAACAAATGATTTTAGAAATGGCAAATACAATTTAAAGGGGATGTTATAACAACCCCTTTAGATTGTATTTGCCATCTCTAACATCATGATTTCCACACATATTCTACTATTTACTGAAAATGTACAGAAATTTGAATAAGTGTGATATATCTGTAGACAAGATAGAGTGTAAATCGAGAAGGACGAAAAAAACTGCTGATCATTTAATGCACATCACTGATATTTTTGTCTGTTTTGTCATTTCAGACTGATGGAAACACAAGTTTTCTGCGTGCAGCGCGAGATGGCAACCTGCAGGAGGTTTTGGAATATTTGACAGGCAGTACCGACATCAACACAAGCAATCCGGTAAGTCAATGAGAGCTGTTTGTTTTATGTTTTGGATCAAACTTGGTCATAGCATATCGAGCGTTCAGCACAACACTGTTCTATCAACTTAACAAATAAGGAGACAGAGCATTGAATCATCAATATGTAGACTATATAAAATGTTAAATGAGATTTTCTTATTGCACGTTGTTCTCATTTGCATCAGTCTTTTATTACAGCATAATATTGTTAACATGTGCTTGGATTCTAAGTTAATATTGTGTGCTATTTTTGAGGGGAAACAAAAGAACTTCAAATGACAGGCCCTGCTATCACAGAATATGATGTTCTGACCCTGCTTGTCCTAATATAAAAAATGAAGTAATACATTTGTGTTTCAAATTTAGTAACAATAAGTGCATGTGACTGCTATCGACCAATGAAAAATGGTGTCATGTATCAGGTGATTTGACATGGTCATAGCAAGTTATGACACTCCATAAATCAGTGGGTGATTCTATGTTGTGGGGAAATTATCTGTAGATAGGATTCGTTTGAATATTTAGTGTCTTTTTTATGCCATCATGGGCTAACAGTCAATCATTTAACCTTACCACTCTTTCCTGGAATCCTGAAAGTTTAACCGGTACTCAAGCGCACCCGTCTCTACTAGTTACAATAACTTTCCCACTTGAATCAGTGGTTGGAGTCGAATGACGATGCTATGCAATGTATTATATCTATCATCATGTAGACTGTTGCCAGACAGGGATTAAAACCCACAACCTTGATTGATAAGTCACAAAGGAGTAATTAGTATGGATTTAATGGGTGAAGTCACCTCCATGGCTTAGAGCTCTGGGATACCATCTCGGAATCACTTCTTTCTCAAGGTTGAGGTTGATGGTTTAATCCCAGCTTGGTCCATGGGCTAAAGTGAGAATGAATGTTGGCTAGAAGTATGATTATACAGTAACCTACTCTAAGTCATGTACTGCTTATAGAAGTATGATTATCCAGTAACCAACTCTAAGTCGTGTACTGCTTATAGAAGTATGATTATCCAGTAACCTACTCTAAGTCGTGTACTGCTTATAGAAGTATGATTATCCAGTAACCAACTCTAAGTCGTGTACTGCTTATAGAAGTATGATTATCCAGTAACCCAACTCTAAGTCGTGTACTGCTTATAGAAGTATGATTATCCAGTAACCTACTCTAAGTCGTGTACTGCTCATAGAAGTATGATTATAAGTTGTGTACTGCTTATAGAAGTATGATTATCCAGTAACCTACTCTAAGTCGTGTACTGCTTATAGAAGTATGATTATCCAGTAACCTACTCTAAGTCGTGTACTGCTTATAGAAGTATGATTATCCAGTAACCTACTCCAAGTCGTGTACTGCTTATAGAAGTATGATTATCCAGTAACAAACTCTAAGTCGTGTACTGCTTATAGAAGTATGATTATCCAGTAACCTACTCTA
The DNA here is from genome assembly GCA_029582155.1 of Panopea generosa. Lineage (NCBI taxonomy): Eukaryota > Metazoa > Mollusca > Bivalvia > Adapedonta > Hiatellidae > Panopea > Panopea generosa. The sequence continues at coordinate 53,483,665 of CM055895.1, forward strand.
AGTCGTGTACTGCTCATAGAAGTATGATTATAAGTTGTGTACTGCTTATAGAAGTATGATTATCCAGTAACCAACTCTAAGTCGTGTACTGCTTATAGAAGTATGATTATCCAGTAACATACTCTAAGTCGTGTACTGCTTATAGAAGTATGATTATCCAGTAACCTACTCTAAGTCATGTACTGCTTATAGAAGTATGATTATCCAGTAACCTACTCTAAGTCGTGTACTGTTTATAGAAGTATGATTATCCAGTAACCAACTCTAAGTTGTGTACTGCTTATAGAACTATGATTATCCAGTAACCTACTCTAAGTCGTGTAATGCTTATAGAAGTATGATTATCCAGTAACCAACTGTAAGTCGTGTACTGCTTATAGAAGTATGATTATCCAGTAACCTACTCTAAGTCGTGTACTGCTTATAGAAGTATGATTATCCAGTAACCAACTCTAAGTCGTGTACTGCTTATAGAAGTATGATTATCCAGTAACCAACTCTAAGTCATGTACTACTTATAGAAGTATGATTATCCAGTAACCTTCTCTAAGTCGTGTACTGCTTATAGAAGTATGATTATCCAGTAACCTACTCTAAGTCGTGTACTGCTTATAGAAATCATTTAAGGTTTTCCACTATAAATATTCAACTCAATGTCATGTAACTGTGTAAACTATCATGTGTGGTATTACTCCATTAAAAACAATCATAATTTGATGGAAATTGAGCTTTGTAGAGATGGAAAGGAGAGGGGTGGGGGTAGGGTGGTGGTGGGGGGGGGGGGGGGGGGGGGATGGAGTTAAAACAAAAACAGGCACAGTGTGACTTGGTGGGTAAAGAATAAAATCCTATTAAATAATAATGAAGGCTTTTTTGCTGTCAAATTTCCAAAAGATTACAACTTACTGTCTATAAATGTCTCAGCTCCTGGGATGGAAGGAGATAAGATACTGGGAGAGAAACACTGAAACAAACAAAAGTAGCTAGTACCAAATGTAAGGTTTACTGACACACAAGTCGACAACAGCTGGTATAAATCTTGACATTGCAAGATTCATTATAGGAATACTTTACTAAATATAAACAGTAAGGTAATTAAACAACAATCAGTTCCGAGTATAAACATTATATTTCTGTGTGGGTAGACATAAACCTTATGTTTCTGTTTTGGTAGCCATAAAATTAACATAACATTCTGTATTGTGATACGAAACATATTCTTGTTGTTGAAAAATTTAAAACTTTGTCGGTGTAAAACAAAGTATGTGCAGCCAGAATGGAACTCGAACCTGGGACTATTTACTTATAACTAGCTGTGCTGCATGCTAGTGTTCATGAGTTTTGTTCACAACAGGTTACATGCACTCGGTGACATAATTCTAATTTGTCTTCAAATGTTCATAGAGAAGGGAATAATTTGAATTATCTTTATATAAATGTCAGTTCAGTTGTAACAGAACGAGAGAAATGTATTGCCTGCCAGCAGCTTGAACCCAAGACCTTTTGCTGACTTGGCAGTTGCTCCATGGACAGATCTAGTTGAACTGCCAACATACATTTTTCATGTAAATAATTATACTGTGTATTCTTTGGTGATGATGATGATGATGATGACGATGAATGCTTGATTTGTCCAATGACAATGAGGTCAATGCCATCCTTAAAAAAATATTTGTTTGCTGTGCTCTGACACAGTATTTTTCATGTAGGTAGCTTTTTTTTTTTTTTTGCCAAATTTAAATTTTGTGTAATCATTTTAAAGAAAAATGGACAGAAATCATGATTTTTTTTTTAAAAATGTTTTGAAAGTTAATAAAAAGTTTGGGTAGCTGCAATTTTTAATGAGTAGGTAGGAGCATGGCAAACATTATATTTTTTAAGGATTGCCATGATTAGTTTAAACTTGTTTATTTTACTTAAAATTGCGAAACAATTTATTACAACTTATACAAATCACGCTTGAAGTCTTCCTGGATAGAACCAGTACTAAGCATATCCAGGAAAAGTGTCTTGCCAAAGGGAACCTGACGCAGCCGTGGGGAAGGATCAATCCCACGACCCTTGGATCCTAGGTTTGGTGCTGAACCACTGAACCATGCTTTCCACATCTAACTTTGTGATTAATTTACAACAGAATAATATTATGTATATTTCAGAATGGACTAAATGCCCTGCATCTTGCATCAAAGGAAGGTCATCTGGACATTGTCACGGAGCTGCTGAAACGAGGGGCTAGTGTTGAGGCGGCAACAAAGGTCAGTTGCACTTCTAAACAAGTGAAATATGCTAAAAAATTATATGAACACGAAAAAAATACCAACACAAACTGTCTCTAAACGCTGTCAACTGTAACAGCTGCAATTTTGTCTGCAAACATCCTGGCTATTTCAGCATCATGTAGATAAAGTTGTAAATCACAACGCAGGGTCCTGTCTAGCTTTGGAGGGATGAGGCCAAGGCCCTCTGAGGGAGGAATTTTGGGAAAAGGGAATTCGGTCTTATAAATCCTTAAGTAACTCTTTCCGCTTTGTCCGTTCATCCGTCCGTGCGTCCCCAAGTTCTTGTCCGGGCTATTTCTCTACAATCTCTGGTTTGAATTTTATGAAACTTGCTAGGATGCATCATTACCAAGTGCAGATGCGCATATTGTCTTTGTATTCCTGTTCAATGATTTTTCATGGAGTTATGGCCCTTGGATTCTGTCTGACCAAATTCTTGTCCGCGCTATTCTCTAAAACCCCATGTTGGAATTTTATGAAACTGCTAGGATGACTCACTACCAAGTGGAGATGCGCATATTGTCTGTGTTCCAGTTCGATGATTTTTCATGGAGTTATGGCCCTTTAATTGAGTCTGTGACCAAATTCTTGTTTGTGCTATTTCTCTACAACCTCAGGTTGGAATTTTATACACTTGCTAGGATGCATCATTACCAAGTGCAGTTGCGCATATTGTCTTTGTGTTCTGGTTTGATGATTTTTTAAGGAGTTTTGTCTGTCTGTGACCGAATTCTTGTCCGCGCTATTTCTCTACAACCCCATGTTGAAATTTTATGAAACTTGCTAGGATGAATCATAATGACCTATTTCAAAGTATGTTGTACAATGTATTATATCACAAAGTAAAAAATAATGTACTGACTTCTCTTTGGAACTCTCAGTTACTTCTCCCGTTCAATATCATTTCCATATGGTACAGAGTCAAACACTCACTTTGGGGAGCATCCATCGGTTCCACTGATATTTTCTTGTCTGACTTTTTTCTATTTTTATAATATTGATTACCGGTAAGAAAAATTGTTTAAATATGTCATTTTGATACTTATTTTAAACATTGTAAAGAATTGTAGGAGATGGGCTGAACCTAAAGTTGAATGACCTTTCATGTTGAATTGTAATTGACCCTTTGTTACCAAATTTTCAGTGACCATTGCAATATTAATATTGTTTCTAAAATAAGCGTTTTGGAGAAGGAGATTGTGTCCAGGTTTTATAGAGGGATGAATGTTTTGTTTTACAGAAAGGTAACACAGCACTGCACATTGCCTCTCTGGCGGGACATGAGGAGATTGTCAAGCTGCTTGTTGCCAGTGGCGCAAAGGTCAATGTACAGGCTCAGGTAGGTCATGTGAGAAAGTTTGGCTGACAAGATATGCTGCTATAACAATACATTATATCAACATTGAAATGTCTGTTTGCTCGACATTGAAATAGTGTCTTTTGCTGTTTTTAAAATTGGGCTGATAGGTAGGGGATTTTGACATATTTTGGTATAGAAAGTGCAATCATTTTATACACATCAATGGAATTTGATAAAAAAAAAATAGTGTATCAAAAATTTGAAGAAAAAGGCAGCTATTTGATGGGTGAGTAGAGAGAGTAAACAAACAATGTTTTAAGTTTGGCCTTATGTCAAAGAATGTGATAAACTATGTGAAAGTAATGTGGTATCCCATATGACACTCATGTGATATACCATATGACAGTCATGTGACCTATGTTAAATCAATGGAAGATTAATCAGTTACTAATTATCAGAGATGATTAGACCAATTTACATTGTTTGATTACAAGTTTTCATTGTGTTTTTTAATGTAATGCGCCATATAATAGTCATGTAGTGCCCCATGTGAAGGTCATAATATGACGTACAGGCTAATGTAATTGATATATGCGTAAATTATTAACGACTTGAGATACAAAAGCTATGCATTAAGGTAATGAAACTTCAGTATGTGATGAGAACTTTACTGTTTTCTATATTACCTCTCTTCACAAAACAATTATCTTCCATTTTCCGTTATGTCAAAACTTCTTTTGAGGACAAAAGAAGCCCAGTTTCCAAGGAAGAGTTATATGGGCATTTGGAATCTTTGGGGTAATAATTAGTCTAAAAAATGTTGTACTTTTGTAGCACTTGTCCAAGTAGGACACCGTTTGAGTGTGTTTGAAACCCCCAAATGTGACCCCCTCCGCAGGCCTCTTTAACCTGCTAACACCCAGACCACTAGACCACATCAGTTACTGTTATAGCATGGAATAATTTTTTTCTTAAGAATCAATAGTGACCCTTTCATTGATCATTAAAAAATCTGAATATCTAATGAACAGTGGACATCTGCCATCCAAACTGCATACTCGGACTACAGAGAGAGATGTCTAATAATCCAGAGACACATTTCATTCATTACAACTTAAGACTAAAAACTTCTTTTATATGGGAACAATCACATTTACTCTCTGAAAACACAAATGTAATGAAAACCATGTTAGATTTACCTGATAATCTGATAATTTACATTTCCCTTGATGCTAAGCATTTTTGCCCCAGTCTTGATGCCAATGTTATTAACATTGTTAAAGTGAACAAACTAGGAATGATTCCTCTTCTATAAAGGTAGCAGGACCTGGTTAGCTCAGTCGGTAGCTTATCAGACTATCAATCCAGCAGGTTATGAGTTCAAACCCAAGCCCAGCTACACAGTCTTGTGATGATTGATATACAACATTGTGTCTCATTGGCATTCATCGCTCACCACTGATTCAAGTGGGGAAGTTATAACTTAATGGCAGAGATGGGTGTACTCAAGTACTGGTTAACCGTCGCGGATCCAAGGAACAAGTGCTTAGGTTAACTGATAGTCTGGTAGCCCTTGACGGCATAAAAATTACAAAAATGAAATATTCAAACAATCAAACAAAACAATAACTGGGAGTCAAATAATGTATACCTTGACCTGACTGCGTATTGGGAGTTACTCCCAGATTGATCTGGGTCTACTCTGTAAGCGGTATTATTGTGTTTGATGTTTGTATAGAGCTGCCAGCCATCTTGTATGATGACTGCTTCACAGCATACTCCCTGACTGCCAATAGTTGTGGTTATTGATATACATAATGGGAGACCCTCCCAGTCATAATGATGAGAAAAAAGAAAGAAACATAAAGGTTATACTCAAAATAAACATCTTGCAGGGATTAGTTGTGCCAATTCATCTTGTTTTGTCATTCAACAACAGAATGTTTGTTATCTTTTTTCTTCTAATTGTATGGGATTTGACTCACAACTATTAAGTTTATTTTTACCAAAATAGTTTTTTCTAAGTGATAAAGATTAGAAAACTGTTGAGTTCATACTCCAGTTCCACTCAAACAAATCAAAACAATCCATGTTGCATTAAGTTTATACTCTACTCAGTTCCACTAAAACAAACAATGAAAATCTATGTTGCATTAAGTTTATACTCTACTCAGTTCCACTCAAACAAATCAATCAAAATCCATGTTGCATTAAGTTTATACTCTACTCAGTTCCACTCAAACAAATCAATCAAAATCCATGTTGCATTAAGTTTATAATTATACTCAACTGACAGTTCCAAACAAACCAAACTAAATCAGTGTTAACTTACACTGAGTTAATACACAGCTCAGTTCCACTCAAACATACCAATGTAAATCCATGTTATAATAAACTTAATTATGTTATGTTCCCTTTTAACCAGGTTTTTCAAAGTTGAAAACCTGGTTATTAGATTGATGAAGTCGGCGGATGGGTGGATGGGCGGCGTCAAGTTTTTCGTTTCCGTTAAATAACTAGAGTGTTTTTCATCGGAACTGAACCAAACTTATACAAAGTGTGTACTTCTATAAAATCTAGGCCAAAATGATAACCAGCCAAAACAGACCATTATCTTCAGAGTTATGGCCCTTTAATTAATCAAAAATGCTAAAATTGCCTGTTTCCGCTCAATAACTAGAGTATTCTTTATCAGAACTGAAGCAAACTTACACAAAGTGTGCATCTTTATAAAATCTAGGCCAAGTTCGATAACCAGCCAATACGGACCATTATATTCAGAGTTATGGCCCTTTAATTAGTCAAAAAATGCTAAAACTGACTGCTACCGCTCAATAACTAGAATATTCTTTATCAGAACTAAAGCAAGCTTGCACAAAGTGAGACTCTCTATAAAATCTAGGCCAAGATCAATAACCAGTCAATTCAGACGATTATCTTTGGAGTTATTGCCCTTTAATTAGTCAAAAATGTTGAAATTTACCATTTCCGCTCAATAACTAGATTATTCTTTATCTGAACTGAAGCCAACTTACACAAAGTGTGTATCTCTAAAAATCTGAGCCAAGTTCGATAACCAGCCAATTTTGACCATTATCTTTAGAGTAATGGCCCTTTAACTAGTCAAAAATGCTAAAATTGATTGTTTCCACAAACAAGCTTATACAATTTTTCTAGAAGTAAAGTAAAAATAATCTTTTTCTTTTATTATTTTGATGAAGATACTAAAAATGGTTGGATTGATGTATTGATATATATTAATATGAAACTATTAACATGCACATTTTTATCTTGAAAATGGTTTGCAGTGCCCTTGCTCAGTTGATAGCCATGAGGCAAAAAATATTATAAAAATTACAAATGATTTATTAGAGAAATGTACAGGTCTGTTTTAAATTTTTACAACACAGCTGAATTTCTCATGTTTGATGCATTTTGTAATATATTTGTAAAATCAAACACCGTGTTTAAGAAATTGTTGCTATCAGTTGAGCATGTATTACTAAAATGTTTGAAAAACATGGTTTTCGAGGAATTTCCACGTCTCTTGTTTAATTAATCTTCAATAAATAAATGGTTTCCACCATGGAGACATTTATGTTGACATGTCTAGTTTTATTATCATTCTGTTGACGATAGATACATGTTACCATGACAACTGTATGTTTTTACTTGCAGACTGGATTTACACCTCTATACATGGGAGCACAGGAAGGTCACTCAGAAGTGGTGAAGTTTCTATTGGCTAATGGGGCTAGTCAAAGTCTCTCCACCGTGGTCAGTACCTTTCTTTGGTTGTTTATGTATATAAATCACATGACATCCCTTGCTACACATTGTTTCTGTGTATATATATATATAACGTGACATCCCTTGGTACACGTTATTTATGTATATATATCACATGACATCCCTTGATACACATTGTTTCTGTGTATATATATATATAACGTGACATCCCTTGGTACACGTTATTTATGAATATATATATCACATGACATCCCTTGATACACATTGTTTCTGTATATATATATATCACGTGGCATCCCTTGGTACACATTGTTGATGTATGTATATCACATGACATCCCTTGGTACACGTTGTTTATGTATATGTATATATAAATATATATATATATATATATCACCTGACATCCCTTGGTACACATTGTTTATGTATATGTATATATATATATATATATATATATATAAATATATATACATATATATCATGTGGCATCCCTTGGTACACGTTGTTTATGTATATGTATATCATGTGACATCCCTTGGTACACATTGTTTATGTATATGTATATATATATATAGATCATGTGACATCCCTTGGTACACATCGTTTATGTATATGTATATATATAGATCATGTGACATCCCTTGGAACACATTGTTTATGTACATATATATCATGTGACATTCCTTGGTACACATTTATGTTTATATCATTTGACAGCCCCCCTATTGTGGCTGCTATGCACACATTTCATTTTTATTTAATAAATACTTACAATTTTATGTTAAGCTGTATGATTTTGATATATTTATTAATTTATGTATTTTGTTGATTTAACTTGATCAATCTTGAATGTTCATTCTTGTTTTGTTGCTAATTACTGTTTGACAGTTCTAATTTATATATTCAATTTGATAAATCAAAATTTTCTTGTTACGATTCCTTTTTTATTTGACAGTTATGATTCATTTATTCAATAAAAAAAATCAAAGTAATATGTGTTCCAATTCTTGTTTTGGTTGACAGCTTTAATTCATTTAGTCAGTTTGATAAATCAAACTGTTTTTTGTTCCGATTCCCAAGTCAAAGTCCAAAAAAAATACCTAAGGATACTTTAAATGGTTACAATGATGAACAAAAAGTATTGGGGGAATAAATGATCCATCATCATCCATCAGAAAGTTGGTCAATTTGAATATCCGTTGGTCACATTAAAGAAACCATGATGTGGTTTATAGATAGAAATTATTAACAAAATTTTCAACAACATGCTGACTTGTTACTTTCAAGGTTAAGGTTAAGGATCAAGGGCAATGTGGCTATATATAGATATAAGGTTTCTTATAAATCAATATTGTTTTGTGGAATTTTAAAAAGAGAATAAGAACTATAAAGTTGTTTCAAGTGACAGATTTTAATAGGTTTTTACAATTAAGTTCCAGCTGTGAAAAGGAAAAATAAGATGGCCATTATCATTGCTAGGTCAAAGGTCAATGATGTTAAATTGGTTTCTGCCATGCAGGTTGGACATTAATCACCATTTTGTATGTTACCTAAAAAATCAATTTGGTGATGACATAAGCATCCCTTCTAATGTATTGCAAAAGGGTCTAGAAAAATAAAATGAGATCTAGGTGTATTTGTAACAGTGTCATGGCCATCAAATTTATATAATAATCACAGTACAATACTTAAACATTATTACAATTGGGCTACAGCATTTGATGCCCTTTGCTTGGTTCTGTTCAAAACTTATTGCATGTTTTTTCTGCTTTATTTATGCATGTTGTATGTTTCTTTTATTTTGAACTATTTTAGATTAATAATAATGAATATGGAGATAGGAGAAGTGGCGTTGTCGAGGTATAAACTTACATTTATTTCTAGGTGGAAATCTAGGGCTACATGTGTAACCATATTATAACAGTAGCTACTAATCATCCCGCCCGCTTTACAAACCTCCTGTATTGTAGCACTGTCTGCAACTTTAATGCGATGCTTTCTTTCCTAACTGCACGCTAGCTAGTTATTGCACAATTGTTATTTACTTAAAACCTCATGTGGAGTGCGTGGTCCAGTGATCATTCATCGAATCCAGGGTCGGAAAATCGTGGTTTCGATCCTCTCCCACAACTGTGTGCGGTGTCCTTGAGCAAGACACTTTTATCTGCATTAGCTTAGTACTGGTTCTACCCAGGAAGACTTCAAGCTCAACTTGTTCGAATTGTAATAATTTGTTTCACAATCGAATAAAATAAAAAACGTATATTCCCTTATTAATGTCCCCCCTCTAATAAACGCCCCCCACCTTAGTTTGAATCCCCGCCTGTCATCAGTCTCCGGGATGATTGGCATATGACATAGCGTCTGTGTCATTTATCTCTCACCGCCGATCCAAGTGAGAAACTTATGGAGCTTGGTGTTCTCAAGTACTGGTAAACCATCCAGGATCACAGGAAACAGTGGTTAGATCAACAGTTACTGATTGACTATTAGCCCTCGATGGCATAAAATGATGCTTAACAAACAAACAAAAACAAATATCAGAACTAATCATTAGTATTTGACTGGGATAACTTGATTCTTGCATACAAGACAAGGATTTCAGCATATTTTTACGATTCTTATATTCCAACGCTTGGTATTACTTTATGATATAAACCTTGTCATAACTTGGATTTCGATAAAAACGGTGAAACCTTGAGTTTCAATCTAATAACTGTGAAGTAGTCTTATACTCCTGCACTTGTAACATTCATGCACTATTTCCATATATACTTGGTAAAGAGTTTTTAAATATTTATTTGCAAAAATAAAAGTTCAAAATACAGCAGTTACCGTATCAAACCATCTGCAGAGTGTTGCATTTAATTTAAATGATTTAATCTCCCATTGACATATTCAAATTTCAGCAGGAAACCCACGAGAGATTTTAATGAGGTTAAAAAAAAATAAGAGAAAAGAACTTCTATCAATTAATTCAGTTTTAGAAATGTTCAGCACTACCATTATAAATTGTTTGTATTGAATATTTGTTTATTTGAAGAGTTTCTTGTACACAGCACTTCTGGTGCTACCCCCACTACTACTAGTAGCATTTTATGAACAAGTATTGAAGTTTATGTTATTTAGTTGTTGCATATAACAATGGAGTAAATGGCATAGTTGTAAGGAAGATACAATCAGCAGAGTGGGATGCTAAGTATTCCAGTTTGATAGACTTGGATCAAAGAATTTTTCTATGAATAATTCATTGGTAAGCAATCTTGCAATGGGGTATACATTTAGATGAAGTTTCATTTTTTTGGCAACTTTTTGTCCAATTTGTTACTAAAGAATTAAGGTTACACATCTGACTCAATCTAGGGGTCGAATCTCCGCCCGGCAACATCCCCGTGATGATTGATATACAACATTGTGTTTCATTATCATTTATCTTTCACTGCTGATTTAAGTGGAAAAGTTATCAGTTACTTGCGGAGATGGGGTGTACTCGAGTACTGGTTAACCTTTCAGGATCCCAGGAAACTGTGATAAGGTTAACTGATCGTCCGTTAGCCCTCGATGGCATAAAAATGACATTAAATATTCAATCAATCATTCTAATGAATTATTTCTATTTTATTTTGATTTTGTGTGTAATTGTATAATTACAAAATACAGGTCAAGTGGGATATTTTTTAATGACGATCAAATTGTACAATAATTATAGTATGTTTCTAGTTTAATATAAATTTTCTAACATATTATAGATTTCTATTTAGCTTTGAAATTTAATAACATTTTATAGGTTTCTAGTTTAATTTGAAATTTACTAACATATTTAACATTTTTAGTTTAATTCACGTATATTTCATTCTGCGAGCAATGTAAAATATTTGCCACATTTAAATACTGCTCTATTTGTAGTCAGCAAGCAGGGCTTATATTTTTGAAACTTGGTATATAGAGGAGGAAAAATATAACATTTATTGCAACATATTGATTTTTATCTTGACATCAAATCCTCAATTTCAGGCAAGAACTTTAAGTCAGCTTTGAAGTCGATCCTCAGTTGACTTGAGAGATATGTGTAATCAAGTGTCAAATATTAGAAAAAAGTATTTACACTTTCATAAAAATGTGTCTCAACATACAGTCAATATACCCCAGTATTTTTAAAATACTTAAGTTATTTCAAAAATCTCAAATTTGAAAGTACTGAAGAAAGGTTTGAGATGTTACGTAATTTTGGGCAAGGGTATTATGCATACATATCTAATGCTTTTTAACATGTTGTATGTCAATATTTATCTGCTATATTACATCAAGCAGATGTCTTTGTTGAAGAAAATAGTTGAACATTCATTTTAGCTTCCTTCCAACCTAGCACAAAATTTCATTAAAATACAAGCGGGACGGTTGTGCAGTGGATAAAGTGTTGACTGGTCATGTCAGGGGTCACAAGTTTGTATGCACTGGCAGGAAGCTGCCAGACAGTTTGTCACACTAATATGATGCAATTTCTATTTCAATTCATTATTTAAATTTATAAACTTTAGTATTTTAAAAATCCAGAATCATGATATCTTTCTGGATCTGTTGGTTTATGGTATATCTATAACATTGACTATTATTATGACTGAAACCATGTTTATAGAAGTTGTACAGTAGTATCAGTTTTATTTCACTTTCTTTGTTTTCGGTATGCTGATTATTTTTCTAAGATTTAAACAAATAACAAAAATATTTATGCATGAATACTTAAGTTATTTGCCTTTGTTGTTATTTTTGATTAGTATATTCAGTTCATATCCAACTTTCAGAAAATTGTTAGAATTGTTTGGTTACCGTTTCTGTTACTTCTTAATGCATTTTTCTATTGTTGATTGCATGGAATGCCGCCCAGACAATGCGGAATATGTTTACCAAATTGCTAATGGCATGTTATTGCAGTAGACATTTTTTATCAGCATATTTTGCATATATTATTACTGTGAGTTGTTTTTTTCGAGAATAACAACATATTAGTTGCGGAGATTGACTGTAAAACATGTTTCATGTTAACTACAGGATGGATTCACTCCCCTGGCTGTGGCGCTGCAGCAAGGTCACGAGCGTGTAGTGGAGGTTCTACTTGAACACGACACTAAAGGCAAGGTTCGACTCCCAGCATTGCACATTGCTGCCAAGAAAGACGACACAAAATCTGCAGCATTACTTCTGCAGAATGAGCAGAACAACGTTGACCTGAATACAAAGGTGAGTGTAGGAACATGACCATTTGTACAGATGCAGATTTCATAATAAGATTCTTTATCAGTCTCCCATCTAATAAGTAAACATTCCCAGGATGTTGCAGACAATAGGCTGAGATACTTTTTCCTTCCCTGAAAATGGCATTTTTTCCATCATTTCTTTTTTCCCCAAAAGAAACAAAATAATTTCCCAGAATTCTATTACAGAGACAGGATGTATTACATAGAACAAACATAACTGCTTGGTGAGAATTCTCTCTGGAACTTAATCAATAAAACATTTTTCTCTTCGCTTACTTCTGATTCCATTTCCATAAAACAGTTACTGCACTTCTGAGAGTTCTCCCAGAGAAATCAATACAACAATAAATTAAAAAATAAGATGAAAGTAGGATGTTCCAATACTTAGTTTAGTTTTGGTTACAAACAGAAACAATATCCTTGTTGGTCACCTGAGAGGTTATCTGTTACAGGTGATTAGTGTTATACTATTGTAATGTATTCAGCATGTATAGTATAAAACATGTATTGCATGTATCTGATTAAATATTACACTTATGGGGGTCTAAAACAATACCCCACCTTCACTTAAGCGCAATTAACTGCTTATCTATGGTGGACATTTTGTCTGTGTCTCTGTCCCTTTCTCTATGCCTCTGTCTTCTATTGACAGTCTGTCTCTCATCGCTGTTTCACACATAAAATCCATGCTATAATCAAACAAAATATTTTATCAAACATTTCTCCTGCAGTTATTTAGATTCAACTAATGCATAATGCATTGTGGCTCATGCATGTAGTAAGAAGCGACAATTTGAGTAATACAATAGAATCTGCTGAAATTCTGCAGTTCTGCAGGTATTAAGGTTCTATGTTCATTCTGCATATTCATTTGTTGGTGTATTTTTGTTTAAATCTGTATGTAAATTTGTTGTTTTAAACCTTGAATCTTCCTTCCTGTTGGCGTCAAATAACCTATAATGTGTTGGTACGCCGTAAAACCCCATCCATTCATTCATTAACTTTTCTTGGTGAAGTCCACATTCTCTGCAAACCACATGTACTACAGTTGGTTACCAAGATCCAAGATGACAGAGTAAATTGTTTAATAGATATCATAGAATATCATGTTTGTCTCTTGTCAATGTGTTGCACCTCCAGGGTTCTCTGGTACCGAGTGGTATTAGGTACAGTCCCAGGATCACTTACCCCAATTTTCTGTGGTCATTGGTTCCAGCCTAGCTTGGTTCTAACACTTTGTGTGAGAGAACTGCCAGTTATTTGTGTGGAAGAACAGTAGTTCTTCTCACGTCTTGGGTAGTTTACTGTCAATAAAACCGGAAATGCCATGTACACTTAGTCTAGTAGCTTGTAACATAGTGAGATTTAAAACACTTTATTCCTAACAAAAAAAAACAACCTAAAACCTTTAGGCCATAATAAATAAATTGCTAGATTGTCACCCCCGCCTGCCTCCTAATTTTCATGCTGCCCTGACCCTTTTAATTTTCATGAAAAAAAAAAAAAAAAGAAAAAAAAATGTAGAATCCTCCCCACTCCCCTTACTAACGGCCTTAAGATATCTGTCATGCTTTGTTAATTGGTTAAAATGCTTCTAAAAGTCAACAGTGATGATATTTGCAATGGCACCCTTATGATGGGGATTTCTTATATGTCATATTCACATATTTAGATCAATATCTTATTTTTTTCTGTATATTTTCAAAATATTTACACTTGATGAGCTAAAATGAAGGAATGTGGTTTATTTATTGGAATTCGAAAGTGTGAGATCGTTTTCGTAATAGGACGAGACAATGACTCAGTAAATCAATATGAACGATGAGTCAACTTGGCACAACCACTCACTGTATAATAACATGACAATTGTTGAAGGAGAATGCTGAATTTAAAATCCCACGCATGATATTGATCTGCATGTGCAGCGATGTGTGTGTACACTAAGGCGAAATGCTGTTAAACAGATAAGGCAAATCAATAGAATGATTGCAACAAATGTATTTCACTTTAGTCTGCGAGACTGCAAGTACAGGAAATCAATTATTTTTGTATATGAAATCTAAAAGTGAACAATAGTATGCAGACTTGTGTTTTGTCTAGAAATGGATCCTGGTTGGAGGATGCTGAACTGACCAACATGTCACCATTAATTTAAAACAAAAAAAAGTAAATAAAAATAATTCGAGATTAATTTTTCATGTCATTATACGCTGATAGGAATTTTATTAACTGTATGAAGAAAAGTAAATACAATTTTATCAATGCTGTGTGTCCCTTTATATGTTTGGCTAAGCATTTGTTGGCTAGCTCAGTTAGAAGCATGTCTACCTATCAATCCAGCGGTCACGAGTTCAACTCCTCAGCAGACAACAGTCTCTAATGATTGATCTGTGGCATTGTGTCTCATTGTCATTCATCTCTCACCGCAGATTCAATTGGGAAAATTATGAGTTGCATGCGGAAATCTTTTTGTTTGGGTAATGGTTAACCATTTAGAATCCCAGGAAGGAATTGTTAGGTGAACTGATCATCTGTAAGCCCTCAATGGCATCAACCTGATGCTAGATACTCAAACCAATAAAGGTTAATAAGTGAAACTGCTTATCTTGGAGCTTAGGTTTATAAATCATATGATTTATATCATTCTCATTCTAAAACTAAGAGTCCTGCGTAATTTAAGTATTTCTCGTGCCGCGATCGAGCAAGCAATTTGCTGAAAATCAATAGTATTACTTAATGAAATTAAAAATCTCTTGAAATATCCATACTTCTGTCTTGGGAAAAGATTGAAAAGAAACGAAGAAATGTAATTTATTTTGTCTATGAAGACAGTTTGCAAGAATTGAATAACTTGTATTTGTCTATGAAGACACACAAAGTTTGCGAGAATTGATAAACTTAAATTTGCCTATGAGGACAGACACAATGTTTAAAAATTTGAATAATTTGCTGATAAAATAAATTACTTTTGGAATTTGTACATTAAAAATAATTTAGTTGCTTAGACTAGGCAGTAGTTACAAAAGTCAAGAACTTGTATAGAGAAGAAAAAGTAACTGACTCACACAAAATCTCGCGAAATCACGTTTTCAAATATCATGATTTCCATTCATTTCAGAAATACAAATCAAAATTCTTTGTTTTTACAATGGACTTCTACAAAAAGAGACAATTCCCAGCAAATTGTGTTTAAAATTCTTGAAGAACTTATGATTACAAAATTTGTATATGGCAACAGTTACTGAAAAATCAAGGAACGTACTTGAAATTTTATTTCAAACTGCAATATTGTGAGTTCAAGATCATTTTGTTTGTTTAAAACATTATTAAACATCTGAGACTGCATACATACACCTTACATTTTTATGTAAAAGAAATCAGTTGCCTGTGAAGTTTGAATGATTAATTTGCTAAATTATCAATTCTTCGCATGCTATTTTATCAACATATAATTGAGAGATGCAAGTTTACTATCCTTCTATATAAGTCCTTGACGCAGTATGTTATATTGGTGATTTTTTTGTATGCTTAACAATATAAATTTATGTTAGCAATTACTAAACAGTTTAAAACTATCATAAACTGCCACCAACATTATATGCGATTCATAAAATCTCTTAACTCATTTCCTAATGGAGCAAATGAATTTACATAAAGCATAATGTTAGGAGGTTTGTAAATGAGGTAATGCCAATATATATTGAGTGTTGTTTATGGGTAAAACAAATAGTCGTTAGGCTGTTTATTTTGCAGTAAACAGATAATAAACTGAAGTGTATGTTGAAGTATGTTCAGGGAAGTAGAATGGGGGAATATGATTAGCTTTGTTTTCAAGTTACTCAAACTTAAATAGTGTTACACATGGCAGACAAGCTGCTTCATTGAAGATCTAGGAATTAATTAATCAAGAATAGCATTACTGTTGCTTTGTACAGAGTGTTAGGCATCTCCCATGTGTGTGTCATGTCCATTTGATCATATTTTGTTTTTAAAAAAATCATTCGGTAATTAATTAATTCATTCATTCTTTTAATTTTCGTTAATTATTTAATTAGTATTTGATTAATGATCAAATGGTCCTAAGCTTCCTCACAATCAGCAGTGATGCTGTTCTCACCCGGAACCACCCACGGTAGGAATGTTGGAATAGTCGGATATTTGACATCAGCATCAGGGGAACTCTCAATGTGGGATGTAGCATCCTAACAGCATCAGCGGAACTCTCAATGTGGGATGTAACATCCTAACAGCATCAGGGGAACTCTCAATGTGGGATGTAGCATCCTAACAGCATCAGGGGAACTCTCAATGTGGGATGTAGCATCTTAACAGCATCAGGGGAACTCTCAATGTGGGATGTAGCATCCTAACAGCATCAGCGGAACTCTCAATGTGGGATGTAGCACCCTAACAGCATCAGGGGAACTCTCAATGTGGGATGTAGCACCCTAACAGCATCAGCGGAACTCTCAATGTAGGATCTAACATCCTAACAGCATCAGGGGAACTCTCAATGTAGAATGTAGCATCCTAACAGCATCAGCGGAAACTCTAATTGCGTTATACATTCATTGTTTACTTGTATATCAAAATAAAAACCAGAGTTCACATGTTCATTATTGACTACAAATTGTATCCAGCTATATAAATATACAGTAAAACACACATACTATAATAACAATCAAAAACTATGGCACATTACAGAAGTGAGTAAAAATTAGTTTTTAACTGTTAAAGAGATAATGTTTGGATGTAAGTAACCATTGCCAGATGTTAACTGTGGCTATTAATATCAGAATGATTTTACTTGTGAAACATTTATCAATAAGATATCGTTGCCAATAAAGGAGACATTTTGTGAGAGAGGAATAAATTGTGGATGTAGATGAACATTTTAATTGACTAAGAGATTTTTATGTTCCCAGATGGGCAAGCGTATAACTGCCACTTTGTCCGAGTATGCATCCCCCTGTCTGAAACATAACTTTAAAAGTACTGAATCTACACTTGGAACATAGATAGATGGTAAAGTGTGGAAGTACATTGCCAAAGAACCATAACACTGTATTGAAAATAACAATATTATCTCCCTTCTGTACTTTATTTATGTTTATTTTTTACTTTTCTAAAAAAATATCTACTGACTAAGGCACTGTTCAAGGAGCATCCATTGGTTATACGAAACCTTTTTCTTTGTTATGTCTTAATAGTATTGCACTTCTGCTGTTATATTCATCTGTCTATTAGACTGCCAGAGGTAGATAATCAGTTATTTCAGCAAATTGAAACTTGGGGATACTAGATAACAGGAAGTTGACATACACACAATATCACTGCATTTTAACCATTTTATTTTTCTAGGAGTTATGCCCCTTTTCTATATTTCATTTTTACTACATAGTTTTATAATTATGCAGATTCCATTGTCATTCAGACTCCTACATTTTTGCTTCAATTCATGTAAACTTTGTGGTATTCTACACATGAAGACTTAGTGGACATGTACATATTCTCAAGACACTTATCAGATAATTTAATGAGTTTTTCCCCTTTCAAATTTGACTTATTTTGTCATAGGTTCGAGTCCCGCTCACTCCAAAAACTTTATGTGAGAAAGTTTGCCTGTTACTTGTGGAGGGGACAGTGGTTAAACTCAGATTTATTTTGAGGTCTTCCTCCACCAATAAAAGCTAGATGGTCCATATATAACCTGAAATGTGTTTTCCCAGGGATCTAAATTGAACAAATTTCTTCATTTATTTTAGAACTGTTAAGAAACATTTTTTCAACCATATATTTTGCTGGATACCCGTTAATGTTCTGTTATCTCCAAGGTTATCTGTCCAATCATTACACCTGATATCATATATATGTTTATACATATTTAATCTGAAGCACTAAAGTATATAGGTTCAAAAATCAGATTAAAACTGAAATAAAATTAATTTCAATTTTTCATCTGGCAGAGATAGCTAGATGTGTGTGCTTTTTTTTTTTTTTTAAAAATCAACCACTGGGAGTGTATCTTTTTATGTTTGACTCTGCGATAAACACCTGTAGTTTTGTTTTTTATTTCCATTGAGATTATATTCATTTGAATATCTGTGATAAGTTTTGTTTATGTTTATTAATGTTACTGACTTTAGATTGATATTGTGCCCCCTGCACACTGTTTTGCAGAAGTGGTTATCTGTCCCAGGAGAATTGAACTCATGTTTTCGGAACATCAAAACCACCAATTATCATGATTGGCTGAATAAGTTGCATTTTATGCACTCTGGTATCTTTCAGTTAATAATATCAGTCGGACTAAAACAAATTTTATGATTTTTTTTTTTAACAACTTGTTCTGTGAATGACAAATTTTGTAAAATATTTAGAGGTTGAAAAAGAAGTGTAGCAGTGCAATATAGAAGGATATAGAAGCTGTATGCTATTGCAATACTGAGGGGGATTGAATCTTTATGCATTTGTAATACCAAAGGAGATTGAAGCTTTATGCTATTGTAATACCGAGAAAGGTTGAAGCTTTATGCTATTGTAATACCCAAGGAGATTGAAGTTTTTTGCAATTGTAATAATAAGGGAGATTAAAGATTTATGCTGTTGTAAACCGAGAAAGGTTGAAGCTTTATGCTAGTGTAATACCCAGGGAGATTGAAGTTTAATGCTATTGTAATACTGAGAAAGATTGAAACTTTATGCTATTGTGATACCCATGGAGATTGAAGTTTTATGCTATTGTAATATCAAGGGAGATTGAAGCTTTATGATATTGTAATACCAGGGGAGAGTGAAGATTTATGCTATTGTAATATGGAGCTCAAAACTTTATGCTATTGTAATACTGAGAGAGATTGTAGCTTTATGCTATTGTAATAGAGGGAGATTGCATCTTAATGCTATTGTAATACCAAGAAAGCTTAAAGTTGTATGCTGTTGTAATACCCAGAGAGATTGGAGCTTTATGCAGTTGTAATACAGAGGGAGATTGAAGCTTTATGCTGTTGTAATACAGAGAGACATTGAAGCTTTATGCTATTGTTATACAGAGAGACATTGAATCTTTATGTTATTGTAATACCATGGAGATTGAAGCTTTATGCTGTTGTAATACCGAGAAAGATTGAATCTTTATGCTATTGTAATACACAGGGAGATTGAAGCTTTATTCTATTGTAATACCAAGAGAGATTGAAGCTTTTTGCTTGAGACTCAAATTGTAATATCAGTTGCTATGTGAGTATTGGCCCATGTTGACATGTAATTGTAAGAATTATTCAATTATTAAGACAATGTATTGATCTGATATTTCTCATTTCACTCAGCAGAGCAGTGGCCTAGTCAATGATACTACTAAGGTTTGTACTTGCTGTATTGTTGTGATGTGACCTTGATGTGACTTTCACATGTAATGACCTTCACCTTCTGCTTTATAGTTTTATTTCAGGGCGTTCCCTTGCCTAAACCAGGCAGAGCCACATTTCATGTTTAGTTGTTTCTTGTTTCATTATATTTTTTTTTTACCTTAATATTGATTTAGTTATTAGTCCCTTGCCAATGTAAAATGCAAATTTTTGTTTAACTGTTAAAGTCATGACCCTTAAACTTTAAAAATCTGTTTATAATTATATAATAAAAATTATGTCAAATTCTTAATCCAGAACTAGCTGAGGGTTTCGTTGATGAAAAACAAACCATTGCTCTATCGAAAACTCTTACTAGATTGCTATTTCATTTGTCAATTTTGGCCAACTATAATGTCCATTGTTTGAGATTTACATGGTTTATTCACTAATTGCTTAACAGAATTAAAAAAAACACTAAAGTTTCACAATGTCTAATAAGGCAATTATAAATTAATTGCTAGATTTGAATTTAAATTTTTCTAAAAAAAGCTGCCGGTCTGGGATTTTTTTTATTTAATTTTTGTTGTTTTTTTAGGTGTTTATGGGGTGGGTGGGGATGATAATCTAGCAATTAATTTATTATGGCCTTATTTGCAAAAAGAATCTATAGGCTCTTCAGTTTCATTTTTATGAATTTTACAGCAGGTAGGGGACATGACTGTATTGTCAGCAATACCTTTTCTGGTTAAAGAATGTAAAAAAACATACCAGCCATTGACTGCTTGACTGGATCTCCTGTTAGCTTGATAATATTTAATGTCTTGTTTAGTTTTAATTATTTGCTGTTTGTTTATGCTATTTATTTACTATGAAGCATTTTAATTTTATTGTTTGCTTTTAAATCATTGCATGATTTTGTTTATTGGCAGTTTGGAGCGATGTAATCATTAACCTCAGTTTGTTATTATTATTATTATTACTTTAAAGTATTGTGTGGAAATATTTACCTGGAACTCACTAATCTGTGCCAATAAGTTTGGGCATTTAAAGGCCTTTACAACAGCTTTTTTTTTAACCTATACTTTGCTGATTTAGTAATGTATTAGGATAGTTTAATTTAACACCATTATCACTATTTATGATCAAATAACGAAAATTAATTTACAGATTTTACACAGAATAATCAGATATATTGTGATGTTTCATTTAAAATCCTCAGCTTATTTTGATGGACAGTTGCAGTTACATTTCCAGTGTAATTTTTGTTAATTTCAAAGGGGCTCACGTAAATTTCAGGGAGGGGATTGGGGTACCAGTACCAGTTAAAAATATTTTTTTCACAATTTTCACTGAAAAAGATACCAGTAAAATGTTTTTCATAATTTTCACTGAACAAAAATATCAGGAAATCTGGTGGTGAATTATAGACCACCTCCTGTTTTATTATACTTAGTCATTACAATCAGCTGACATGCTATACCATTGTGATGCTAGAGGGATTGTTGCCATGGATTCCACATAACCTTAAGTTGTTGGTGGAAATGAAATTTAATTCATTAAAATTGTCATACAGACATTATAACAAATTACAGTAGTTAAGTGATTTTTAATTATATTATATAAATATTTTCCCCTCCTTTCTGGGGCCAAAGTTGAACCGTATTCCTCTCCCCAACACATGTTTATTTCCTCCAATGTAAGTAAAAATTTACCTTAAAAAAACCCAACAACTATTAGTTTAAAAAAACACAAAACTGGGATGTCGACCTGTAAACTGTTTTAACACTACTCCATTGATACACGTTTTCCCGCACCAATCACAGAAAGCCTTTGAAAACAGTGCAGGAAGAGTTAAGATTGCTTGTCACGAGCAATCTGAACACTTCCTGCACTGTTTTCCACTCTGTCAGTTAATATAAACATAATTCACCCATTGCTGATACATGGCGAATTAAGGCTTTCAATATTAGAGGTGTCCAAGGGCGTCTTTATGAAGTAAATGGTTAAACATATAATCGCATTGTAGATTTGTAATCATTATCATCATTACTGAATATAGAGAGTTAATGTTGAACCATAGTCAATTTAGGGGATTGTAATACATTGGAATCCATGATGGCAGGTTTGAGTTATGTGCTCTGCTCCATGCTACCCTAATTTATAGCGGAAACCTCTGTATAGCCTTGTCAGAAGGACTCCCCTTGTCTCTACTTTCTTTCAAACCGGTTGTAATCTACTTGTTCCTTGCTTAAGTTTGACAGTACCTGACCCATAACTGACTTGATTTAGAATTTGATTTGGGCGAGGCAGTGATTGTCAACAAGGGTGTGTGGGGCGGCAAACTGATGATTGTTTTGAGGATATAAACAATTAAAAGGGGGCATAAAACGTCTTTGGACAGTTTAGGACAGTGAATGCCATATCTTCATGTGGATTTTTTGTTAGTGTAGATAAACTACCCCCTCACATCACCCACTCAAACACTTGGATCCTCGACTACACCTCCAGTGTTACGGGCATCAATGTCATCTGTACGGGAGTCTACCAGTAGTTAATTATCACATTTCATCTGGAATACTTTATTTACTTACTGTCATATCTTTTTTCTTAATTGGGTCCTCTGTGGCTAAATAGTCTATGGCACCATCTCAAGGTTACTTACCTCTCATCGCTGAGGTTGTAGGTTCGAGCAGAGCTCTGTCCAAAAACGTTATCAACAAAAATATATTTTCTAATTTAAAGACATTTTTACCACTATTTATCATTATTTTGAAATAAGCATCGACATTGATGCTATGTAATAGAATCTGCATTATAACTTGCTTAAAATTTATGTTTGAATTTTTTTTTATTACTTTCAATTTTTATAAAAAAGATACATTTTGTAGCCTGTTTTTCAGATTGTTACCTTGAATGAACTATATGGTTTATGGAATGAGTTTAGTGCCAAACTATGGTATCTTATTCTAAATTGATAAGCAGATACAATTTTCTAGATTGTTGCAGACACAATTTTCTAGATTTTTGTTTCGATTGCACTTATATGGTTTAAAAGATTTCAGAATGGATTAAGTTCAATTCCAAACTATGGTATCGTATTTTGAATTTATTAACATATACAACTTTCTAGTTGTTGTCATTTTATTATACACTATTATTGTTGAAGTTTTACACAGTGCAAAACCATGGTATCTTTATCTAAATTTATAAACAGATACCGTTGTTTCACATTGAACCCTGCAATGATACTATTGTTAGAGATGGGTAGTCAGATTGATGTAGGCATGTTTATGTTGTCTTCCCTTGCAGGCGGCAGACTGAGCACATAACACCATTATTTTTATTATATGGTAGACATGGTAGATGGAAACTCGCACTTAGCTAGAATTAGTCTAGTCCATATAGGATTATATAATGTTAAATCCAGGATTTAAATATATATATATATATATATATATATATAGTTTAACAAGCATACTCACCTACCTAAACACGAGTCACCAGCGTCTGAAACTTACATTAAAAGTGTGAGCGAATTTGTGTTTTTAACTGCTTAAGTGTATAAAATGCGGAATTTATGAATTGTTTGTAATAAAAAAAAAATCGCAACTAGCCTGATAAAATAAGGCTGGATAGACAGATTTTTTATTATTTAGATGTCTGATGTGCTGTCTACAGCAGACACAAAATAGAAAATTGTCAAGACTCTTCAGAATAAAGTTCCTACTTGTATTATGCAAGTTTTGTATTTACATCCTTTGTTATGTAAACTAAAAGTAGATCTTGCTTTGTGGTCTAAGATGCTATCTTGAGATCACTAACCTATCAACACTTAGGTCGCAGGTTCAAGTCCAGCTCGGTCCAAAAGCTTGCTGGTGAGAAAGCCTGCCAGTTACCTGCAAAGGGAAGGCGGTTATGCTCAGATTAATAATCATGAGTCAGAGGTCGTGAGACAGAGGTCATGAAGTTCTGTATAGAAGATAACTAAACTGTCGTATACACGTTTTTGATCGGAAATCTGACAGAGTGTCCGTTCCAATAAAATCAACTCAATGTAGACAATTATCATGTCTAAGCCTTACACATAGTTATACTGTACAAGAATGTAAGATTGTAATAAATTCTTCCCAAACAGCCCTTGTTATAGCTCTTTTATTTTTTATTACGAATTCTAAAATTAAAAATATTTGCTATTTAACTGATGCGCAGATTTCACCCCCAAAAATTATGAATGAAATAGTTGGTAGTACCTCTCAGTGATACAAACTGGCATACAGGAAGTAGATAGAGATTTATCTTTCTGAAGTAACACCGATTATATCAGAAATAGATAAATATTTTAGTTATCAGTACAAGTTCATCATCTGTCTGTATGCTTGGTGTTTACCATTAGATATCTGTTACATATAGCTACTTGTTCTGTAACAGGTTAGAACTCATTGCAGCAGGTGGCTAAGATTATAAAAACCTAAAAATGATATCTAATAATAAACTGTATAACATAAATGATGGTAAGAAAATGTTGTTTTTGTTAAGATGAGTGAGAGATTGACTTTATGATTGCAGTAGAATGAGTCATGCTTGCTGTATAAGATGTTACGTAATTGTTGCGTGTAATTGGAAGTGACATCAGATATAGCTCTTCCATGGCCAAGTGGTCTGTGGCGCCGCCTCAAGATCACTTTACCTGTCACTGCTAAGGTTGTAGGTTTTAAATCCCAATCGCTCCAAAAACTTTGTGAGAAAGTTTGCCAGTTTGTGAAGGGACAGTGGTTCTACTCAAATTCATTTTTCCTTCATTAGTATATCTCAGTTATTTCTGTTATGAACATGTAGAAATGGCTACCGGTATGGAAGCATGCAGTGTGGTACTTGTTGGTGTCTTGCATTGCATTCTTCATAAATAATAAAATCTCAGCTTTTTTTATATATATTGTTAATAATTAAATATTGCAATAGGAAATAATATTAACTGTGTCATGTATTGTTTGAACTAAGTCATTTATCATTTCAATTTCAACATAGCCATGTATCATTTCAACGTAGCCATGTATCATTTCAACTCCACAACATAACCATGTATAATTTCAACATAGCCATGTATCATTTCAACTTAGCCATGTATAATTTCATCATAGCCATGTAGTCATGTATAGTTTCAGTTTAGCCATGTACTATATCTGTCTGGTTACATTATTGTTACTTAGATCTATTAAAGGGACCTATTTTCATGATAAATTATTTCCAGAAGGCTGCGCCGTCTGCTGACAAAACCTACTCATCTTGATCAGCTATATAGCTATGTATTTCAAACTTTAACAAGAATGGCGACAATATTGATAACCCGATATATTTTATATTTACAGAGTGGTTTCACCCCACTTCATATCGCTTCCCACTATGGTAACGTAAATGTCGGTACCCTGCTTATACAGAGAGGCGCTGATGTCAATTTCAAAGCAAAGGTAATCATATATTATGCTTTCATAAAACAACTCAGAATTAATATAGTAATTTCAATAATAAAAGAAAATTAACCACTGCAGAATAAATAATGTGATATTATATTGTTCTATGCCTCCAATAGACAATTTTGAATGGATATTGAAGTGTACATAGATGTCTTGTAAGAGTTGTTGAATATCACCCTTGGCTTACTGACTTAAGGTTGTGGGTTTGACCATAGCTCAATCCATCATCTTAAAAACATTATGTAGGAGAGTTTGCCATTTAATTGTGGAAGGACAGTGGTTTTACTCGGGTACTCTGGGTTTATTCTGAGGTCCCCCTCCGCAAGTAAAACTGAATCCCATTTATTAACATGTAAATTGTAATGGCATTGAACCCCATTTAAAAAATAAGATAAATATATGTAATGAATTAAGTGCTTGTTTAAAACTAAAGAAAGCTTGCCTTGTAGACAAAAAAAATAATAAAGAGGAATCTGCTGGAAGTTATACATATATAACATTGTTGCACATTACAATGATTGTGTTTATATTTCAGAACAACATTACCCCACTTCATGTTGCTGGACGATGGGGTAGAAACAACATGATCACCCTGCTCTTGGACAACAAGGCAACCATTGATGAGAGAACAAGGGTAAGATGTGTCGAAATATTGTCTCTTAACCCGTAACTCCATAGATACACGTTTTCCCGCACCAATCATAGAATGCCTTCGTAACAAGCAATCTGAACACTTCCTGCACTGTTTTCCACTCTGTCAGTTAATATAAACATAATTCACCCATTGCTGATACGTGGTAAATTAATGCTTACAATTTGGAAGAGTCCAAGAAAATGCTCATGAAGCAAACTATTAACTATCTGAATGTTGTCTTGCAAACACCTCACTTTTAACAAAAGGAGGAACATTCCATCAATTGACTGACAGTGCACTTTAATCTTGAGAGCTTATGTATAGCATCAAATCAGGCCCCTGTTTCATCGACATGTTTAAGGACATATACTTTAATACTTGAAATCTTAAATCTAAGAAAAGCTTTCAGGTGATATTGGATACTCAGACAGGTTTGGTCCCATTGATATTAATTATATAACATATAAATAACCAGTCAAAATTAAAGTTTTAAAGTATTTAAGTAAAATGTTGGTGAAACTGAAGCCTCATTAGGACCAGAGTTTAATTCATTAATATTTTTCTTGAAAAGGATTTTTAGGTAAATTGTGTTAAGTTTAGTTTCCTTCTTGACTTTACAAACTCGAAAACTTTTTTTAATTCCATTTCGAAACATCCTTTATGATGCTTCTGGCCTGAAATGGTGTAATTGGCTGCTCTGCAATCCTTGTTTATAAATTATAAAATGTAAAAGAGACAAACCTGACTTTTCCTTTCAAAGTGTGAGCAAAATATCAAATAGTGCATTGTGTCACATGTGGGGGTGGTCCTCGGTGGCCCAGTTGTCACTTATCTCTGACCGCTAAGGTCGTAGGTTCGAGTCCCACTCGCTCCAGAAACTTTAAGTGAGGAAGATTCCAGTTACTTATGGAAGGACAGTGGTCTGACTCATTCTTCCTCCACTGATAAAGCTGGATATATCATATAAAACCTGAAATGTGTTGAAAATGGCATTAAATCCCATTAGAAAAAAAGTCACATGGACCCAGTTGTAGTTACAAACCCTTATGTTCACAGCTGTAGCTAAGTTGGACCTGAGTCCATGAAATCTGTGTTTCCCATGTACACAATAATTATGCAGACTTAATATTAAATTATTAATCAGAAGTGTGTCCCTACTATTACAGGATGGACTGACGCCACTCCATTGTGCAGCCAGGAGCGGCCATGAAAATGTTGTCGATACGCTGCTGATAAGAGGTGCTCCTCATCAGTCAAAAACAAAGGTGAGTTTGGCTTTTATTCTTGCAAACCTGCGCAATGACCTGATCTGGGAAATACACAAAAGAACAAATTTATTTCCTTTTAATGTTAATTTTAATATATTGAAATGAAACTTAAACGTGTAAATATAAATAAAGGTATGATAACAAAATTATTAAAAAAATGTAAACCTTTTTTGTGATGCCTGTAAAGACTTGCAGACACTTCAGAAATGCACTGTTGAAGTCGTCAGTCACATTGTCATTTTAAACTGATAACTACAGATTCCTTGTAAGATATTTTGAATAACTAAATGTTTTAAAGATGAAATATTTGTTATCACAGAATGGACTTACCCCATTACACATGGCCGCCCAGGGAGACCACGTAGACTGTGCACGCCTACTCTTGTACCATAAATCCTCGGTCGATGATGTCACCATGGACTACCTGACTCCGCTGCATGTCGCCGCCCACTGCGGCAATGTCAACACAGCAAAACTGCTCCTTGACAGGAAATGTGATGCCAATGGCAGAGCTCTTGTACGTAATCGTCAATGGTGAATCTACTCTTTGAAAAATTGGACACACAACCTTATTCTTTTTTACATTCATAAAAACATACATGTCATACCTCATGGCATGTGACAAAATCTCACAGAATTTTTACCAATTTACAGTCCTGAAAATATCACATGTATGTAAATATTATTCAATTTTCTGGGGCATTTGCTTCTATATACTCATGGTTTGATTAGAATTACGGATAAGGAATTTTAAAAACTAAAAAGATATTAATTTAAAAAGTTGGAGTGTCTAAATATATATTTGATATTCTCTGTTTGGCTTTTACATCTGACTATAAAATGGTTTCACAGCACTGCATATTGCCTGTAAGAATACTT
Organism: Panopea generosa; assembly: GCA_029582155.1. Taxonomy (NCBI): domain Eukaryota; kingdom Metazoa; phylum Mollusca; class Bivalvia; order Adapedonta; family Hiatellidae; genus Panopea; species Panopea generosa. The sequence continues at coordinate 53,511,850 of CM055895.1, forward strand.
GATATTCTCTGTTTAAGTTTTACATCTGACTATACAATGGTTCCACACCACTGCATATTGCCTGTAAGAATACTTGATATTCTCTGTTTGACTTTTACATCTGACTATACAATGGTTTCACACCACTGCATATTGCCTGTAAGAATACTTGATATTATCTGTTTAACTTTTACATCTGACTATAGAATGGTTTCACACCACTGCATATTGCCTGTAAGAATACTTGATATTCTCTGTTTGACTTTTACATCTGACTATAGAATGGTTTCACACCACTGTATATTGCCTGTAAGAATACTTGATATTCTCTGTTTAAGTTTTACATCTGACTATAGAATGGTTTCACACCACTGCATATTGCCTGTAAGAATACTTGATATTCTCTGTTTGACTTTTACATCTGACTATAGAATGGTTTCACACCACTGCATATTGCCTGTAGGAATACTTGATATTCTCTGTTTAACTTTTACATCTGACTATAGAATGGTTTCACACCACTGCATATTGCCTGTAAGAAGAACAGAATCAAGGTCGTAGAGTTGTTGCTGAAGTATGGGGCATCCATCGAGGCCACAACAGAGGTTTGTCTTGTTACAATAGTCATAAATAGTTCATATTTAAAATTCAAACCTACCAACATTATAATTTTTCATTTGAGGGTTTGGTTGTTTGCCAGCAGTTTCATGTTCTGATGCCTAAAAGATTGTTTGCTAATGGAATAGTGGTGAAGTGAGTAGAAAGTAAGTCACTCATGCCAGAGGTCATGGGTTGGATCCCAGTCTGGACCTGGTTGCCTCATTTACATCACCTGGTACTGGTTTAACGAAAACAGACTCAAGAGCCAATTACAAATGCTCTGAGTTAATTTCTTAATTAAACTAAAATAGATCTCTATTATAGAACAAAGACATTGTACATGAAAGTTTAAAGGGTAGGACATGTGAAACATAAATGTTAAGGAAACAACTGTCCCAAAACAAAGCTTTGAAAACCTATAAAAAATGATACACTTATTAATATAGTTTCTTTGTTTAATGTTTAACTTTAAAAAAAACAAAAAAACTTTTTAAATATTAAAAAGAATTTGCATTAACAGTATTGTTTGCTGCACGACGTTAATCATTATGCTGTAAAATTTTCAGTCTGGATTGTCACCATTGCACGTGGCTTCCTTCATGGGTCACATGAACATTGTCATCTACCTGATACAACACGACGCAAAACCAGATTATCCGACAGTCCGCGGTGAAACGGCACTACATTTGGCGGCACGTGCCCAGCAGACAGATATTATCAGGATTCTGCTGCGTAACGGAGCGACGGTTGATGCACGGGCAAGAGTAAGTATTTTGCGCAAGGAATTTGTCGCAAATAAAAGACATTATTGTTTTTATGTTATGGTCCTATTTATTATAGGTTACTTATCCCAGAACAGTTTATTCCTCTGTACAAATGTTCCATATACTCTACATCAATTGTAAATTTGATGTTTTCATGGTTTCAGTTGACCACCCTATCTGCTTATACCTCCAAGACAAATATTCTTCAAAAAAATGTTTTGTTTCTCAACAGAAATTGCTTTTTAGACTCCCGTAGACTTATTAATTCAGTTGACCACCCTGTCTGATAAAACCTCTGAGACATATTTTCTTCCAGAGTTCATCTGAATCCCAACAGAAATTGCTTTTTAGACTCGTATACTTATTAATTTCAACAATATTTTTTTGTTACCCCCTCCATCATACTGACCCGTCTTATTGACTATTTTGTTGATATCAACATGTTGACCCCATTTTGTTAACCCCATCATATTCATCAGATCATGTTGACCCTGTCTTATTGACCATTTTGTTAACCCAATCATATTCATCAGATCATGTTGACCCTGTCTTATTGACCATTTTGTTAACCCCATCATATTCATCCCATCATGTTGACCCTGTCTTATTGACCATTTTGTTAACCCCATCATATTCATCAGATCATTCTGACCCTGTCTTATTGACCATTTTGTTAACCCCACCATATTCATCCGATCATGTTGACCCTGTCTTATTGACCACTTTGTTAACCCCATCATATTCATCTGATCATTTTGACCCTGTCTTATTGACCATTTTGTTAACCCCATCATATTCATGTCTTATTGACCACTTTGTTAACCCCATCATATTCATCTGATCATTTTGACCCCAGCATATATGACCCCCATGTTATTGATCTCCCACTGATGATACAAGCCACATGACTGACTGTATGGACTGTAACCTAATCTGCTACTTCCAGAATTAATGAAGCCAGTCATGTCCAGGATCAATAATACCCTGGTGAATGTCATTATTAACTATTCGTATATAGTATTCCTGGCAACGTGAATGTTTCTGGGGTCAAAACTAATCAGTAATTGCTGAGGGATTCAAAGCAAAAATTCATGAACATAATAAATCAGTCTTGTGTTCAAAAGTAGCTTAATGTTTTATTAAAATAAATCTTCATTCCTTTTGATTTACAGTCAAATCTGTATATAAGACAAATCTGTAAGCGGTCACCTGTATTAAGCAGTCATTTGTCTTAAGCAGTCACTTTTCACAGCAATATAACCTGTTTCAAGCAACAACCTGACTTAAAGGCCACTTTTGCTACTTTCACTTGATATGCTGACTTGATAAGACAGGTGTAACTGTATATATGCTGTAAAAGTTTTGTGCCAAACATGTGTTTTTTTGTGCAGGGTACTGGTACCCTTTTAAAAGAAATATATCTTTTTATAAAACATTAAGTTGCTCCTTCAAACATCTTATTAAAATTTCTTACTTCCCATCAACATTTGTGTCCTTGGTAAATTATTTGAAAGTATTTTTAGCTACTGTTTCAAGAGGTCTCTTCATATTAATGGCACTAACTACTCGCTGACAATAATTGGTCTCAGCGGCGCTGGAACTGGCCGGGTGATCAATAAACACTGCTCATTAAGACTGTATTGGAATTTTAGCCTTGGATTTCCTGCCTGCATCATTTTCCCATTTAAAACCCAAACACTGTAGTTATTAGGTATCTTGCCAACAGTGTCTGTGTTGAGATACAAATATGTTTCTAGGTTATTTTTATTGATGAAGGACAAAAGGCAGACAAGGGCTTTGGTGATTGTCCATGTTCTTGTTGACTTAAAGTATGGCTGTCACGGAATCAGAAGTTTGATCACCTCAGGCCTTGAAATTTCTAATAAAAGCTACCCATCCTCCCTGTTCAACATTTCATTTGATGCTTAAAATCAAAGAAATATTGAGCCAGTTTCTTAAATCTTATTCGTCCTGACCAAATGTTCACCCGTCATGGCAAGCTGATGAGTCGAATTTTCGAGCTCTGCACCTTTATGTTTAATGATAGTTTTATCATCTCCAAGTATTTGAGGAAGAAGTTGGTTCTAAACAGATTCATATATACATGTCTTTTTCCACAAATAAACTGGACTTCATATTTAACATGTAATGTGCTGAAAATGACGCTTAACCCTTTTTAAACTCCTCTTTCAAAACGTCTGGAACATTTTAACCGAATTCTGAAGATCTAACGTTGCAAAATCTGCAATTTGTTGTCCTTCAGGATCATGTCCTTTTGCTATTTAAAATAAATAAATTCGACATTATCTCTGATTATATTTAAAATCTGAATTTTTACTGATACTGGAATCAGCATGAATAAAACAACATTGTAGTTGGACTGTAACCAGTCATAAATCTGGATCACAGACTTAATCCATCTTATTACATGACATCTGCCAATAAATGTCTTATGTCCAAATGTAAAAAACAGGTTATTTCATTCCTGTCGCACAATTCATACAGGTCTAACATGTTCCATTTCTATCATGTTGTCCTACATTTGGTCAAAGTTTCTAACGAATGACCAATCAGTATGTAGGTGGACACTGCTGCAGAATCCTCCCAAGCTGAGACAGCTAATTGCAGATTTTGATTTGTTACAGGAAAACTTCAATATAATGTGAAGACCTTGAAATCTAGTTTTTCCATATTTCAATGTTGCTGAGGGGAGAAAAAAAAAACACCGAAATATTAGAACTTGCATCCTTCTCTTCCAAGCCATTGATTAATTGAGTTGACTGCATAGTGACAGTGTTGATTGGTCTGGACTTCACAACTTCGGATAATTAAGTGCCAAGAGTTATTCCAGTTTAGCCAATATTCCTCCCAGACAAGTTAATATTGTCGTAGTGACGATGATAACAATTATATATTTTAGTCTACCTCATCTTTGATTTTACCAGACCAATCAGTATATTTACGAGAAATAAAGTATTCTTCTTGATGGATACATTTTAATTCAGTTGTTTATGTTGTATACATTAGAATAAACCACCAGACAACATATAATTTGTCTACCGCATGCATTTTGGCTGTAAAACAATATCTGCTTGAAAATTTATATGAAAAATTTGTTATTAAATGTCTAGAAATGTGCTGCACAAAACAACCTGCATTCTGATTGACTTTAAGAAGTAGGAACTTTGCCAGTTATGTGGTTAAAAAAAAGAAAAGAAAAGAATTTTTTGTGACTTTAATACTTTCAATACTGTCTCAGTTTTATTGAATTACTATAAAGGTCAGTTATTGTATTAAACAATGATTCAGAGTTATGTATAGTGTTTTCTTTACTTGTTTTTACATATCCTGCTATGTATATTTACAGGAACAACAGACCCCTCTGCATATTGCAGCTCGTCTTGGTAACGTTGACAACGTCGTGTTACTTCTACAGCACGGGGCCAAGCCAGACGCCACGACTAAGGACCTGTACACTCCGCTGCACATAGCAGCCAAGGAGGGTCACGAGGAGGTGGCATCTGTCTTACTGGAACAGGACGCTAACCTCAACCTCACTACCAAGGTAAGAAATAAACAATCTGAACCTCAAATTTCAGGTGTGAAATGTCATTCTGAACCTCAAACTTCAGGTATGAAATGTCAGTCTGCACTTCAAACTTCAGGTATGAAATGTCAGTCTGAACCGCAAACTTCAGGTATGAATTGTTAGTCTGAACCAACCTCACAACTTGGGTCAGAAGATATAATCTGAAGAACATTTTGATTTGAACTAACCACTTCATTATTTGCTGTATTATGAACTTGTCCCTTAGATAGTAGATAATATATTGATTTGTGACATGCATGTTTGGTTAAGGCAGTACTTTCTCTTGTCATCATGCAAGTCAGTCCAAGTACAAACGTTTGTAGATTATTGTATAATTTATGCTTCTCTGGTGTGGTAGTAAATGTAAAAGTTATGATTATGTTGTCAGACAATAACATTACAAAAAATAATAGAGCTCATTCATTTTGTAGGCTCAGCTAGAATTTCTGAATTGTTTTAATTTTAACCACAGAAAACTGCACAGGTTTTTATCTATATTCACTTACAGAAAGGGTTCACTCCACTTCACATCGCAGCCAAATATGGACAACTCAAGGTTGCCAAGCTGCTACTGCAGAAGGACGCCAACCCCGATGTTCAAGGCAAGAATGGTCTGACACCACTACATGTAGCCACCCACTACAACCATGTCGGTGTCGCCCTGCTTCTTCTCAACAGCAAGGCTTCGCCACATTCCACTGCCAAGGTTTGTTCAGTATATAACATACTGTTTAGTTTACACTAATTTAGATAAACTCGATTGCATCTGGTCGAGCTGGAACTGAACCCAAAACCTCTGTCATGAGAGGGCAACCCTCTCTCCACTAGAAAGTATCACTCCACTTAAAGATACTGTCTACATAATTCATTCAGTGATGCTGAAATAAACATAAAATCTCTCCTACAATCACACTGAAAGAAGATGGGTGTTAACGGTAAGTTCTGTGTTCTGTACTTAAAGCTGGTGATTAGACGAACAACCAATATAAAGAGAAGATAAAAAAGTTAATACAAAATGGTTTCCTTCATCTGCATTGGTATACATTCTGTTTCTGAACAGAGGTGTTGCATCCTTATTTAACGTCATTTTCATCACATCACAGGTTATATATGATATACAGTTTTATTGGCGGAGGAATATCTCACGGTAAGTCTGTGAAAAAACCACCATCCTTAAATACCAGTCAAACTTTCTCACTTAAACTTTTTAATGTCCCTGTCATTTATAGAGGAGGGGCATATATAATTGCACATGTCAGTATGTATGTCACACTTTGTTGTCATAGTAAATTTCTCAACCGATTTTCATTAAACTTGATATTTTTGACTGAGCTGTGCTCGATTGAATCACCACAGCATTGAGAGGTAAGTGAGAGGTAAGTGATCTTGAGATGGTGGCTTAGATCTCCCAGCCACAAAGCGTCCATCCCTACTTCTGATTTTCTGGCACTCTGATATATAAATGATACAAACAATAAGTCTTTATTTACATTTAACTACTAATTAGTCTTCCATTAACGATGCTTGTTATATACATATATAGTTTTTATGTCCCATTCCAGAATGGATACACTCCACTGCACATAGCAGCAAAGAAGAACCAGATGGATATTGCAACCACTCTCCTGGAGTATGGCGCCAAACCCAACGCAGAATCTAAGGTATACATGTACTACTTGACGACAGTTACTTGATAAAACCAGTATATCAATGTACGATGAGAAGATTGTTGATGTGTTTCTTAGATGAAAATGTTTTTGTTCAGTTACCAGTATTTTTAATAGATGATATTCAGTACTAGTCTGGCCAGTTTTTTTCCTTTAAGGTACAAACATGATGAGTCACTGTTTATTGGAAATTACTCCGCAGAAATTGCATTGTCAAACTGACTGTGTTAAAACAAAAAAAGTTATTAGTTATTATGTACTTGCATCTACATCTAATTATGGGAAATGAAAGTGCAACACTCATTACAGATTAAGTCAATTGTTAAAACAAGAAAATAGAATTATCCTTCAAACTTCATAATCAAATATTTTAGAGAATTTGTATACTGGTGTTATTGTATACATTTTTCATGTCAGATTTAAAAAGAGATGAACAATTATTTATCTGTTTTATGCAATATTCATGTACGAGCAATTCTTCTGTTTCAGAATGGTTTCACGCCGATCCACCTTGCATCGCAGGAAGGTCACACAGACATGGTGTCACTACTGCTGGAACACAAAGCAGATGTCAACTGTAAATCTAATGTAAGTTCAGTCAACCCCCCCCTCCTCCCCCACACACAGACACAGAGTCATGTCTTGTCCTTAAACAAGACACTTTGTCAACATATTGGCTGGCCAGTTTTGTCAAAAGTACCCATTGTACAAGGATAGGAATATGCTGAGCCATTAGCATAGGCCATGGTTTAAATAATATTAATACAATGTGTGCAGACTAATACAGAAGCACAAGGGATGTCAAAATGGGGTGAGGAGGAGGTTGTGGGGGAGTACAAACCCTTTCAATGTAAAATTTTGTTTAAGAAAAATTATAATGAAATGTTTTCTGTTAAATAATGGTGGAAGTTGCTCATTTGCAGTTTAAATGTAGTAATTTGTATGTTTAATTAAAGATTTATATAGAAAAGGAAAAGCAACTGATTGAGATGTTGTGATCGCTTGCATATTCACACAAAATCTCGCAAAAATTTGTTTTCAAATACCCTAACTTCCATTCATCTTAGAAATACAAATCAAAATTCTTTCTTTGCACAATGGAATTCTCTTCAAAACAAGACCAAGACCATTTTGTGTGTTTAAAACATTATAAAACATCTAAGGTTACATACATCTTACATTTTAAGTAAGGGCTTTTCCAGAAATAAATGGAATGAGGGGGGGGGAGCATAAAATTTAAATTTCATAAAATACCACCATGCACAAAACCAAAAAAAAAAGAGGCTAAGATCCCCTTTCAAATGTTTACTCATTGTAACACTTGCAAAATTACTAGTCTGGAAGGTTGCCTTCTTTCTTTGAAGTACGCCGATGTAACACTTGATCTAATGTCGATATGCAAGTGATCATGTCGCAATTTACCACAGTTTACTGACAGTGAAACAAACATTATGACACATGTAAATTCACTAAGTGGGTATCTTGGACATTTTTGATGGATTAGGAAGGATACAAAAGGAATTCCATCGGTGTAATGTACATAAATTCCTTGAAAGTGTCAGACATATTTTAAAAAACTAAAACACTTGTCAGACTTCGTAGGAAATATATAAAAATAATGGATTAAAGTCGATGATAATAAACCGTTATGGAAATTTGATTTTAATTTCAAATGCTATACATATATTTTGTTTACGGTGCGTATGCATCAATGCACTTGTGTGTGTGGAGTATCACGGCTTGTGGATCAAAGAAATTACTGGCTCACAGATCGAATAACACAAACGTGCTACAAATACTACGATTGACTCTTCCGAAAAGCTTCCCTACTATCAAAAAAGGTTTAATCATATTTGACCTAATTTTGCTCACCTGATGACAAACAATCCGGTTATGGATGCCCAAAGACAATTTCAGTCCAATTTATATTTTTTTTTATGACCGCTAAGAAATATCTGCCTTTCCCCATTATTTTTTCAGACGCTGGGGTAAGAATGAGGCATAGGGTGCAGGTGAAGGAAGAGGTGTACACCCTTCTCCTTTGATTTTTTTTTCAATTTTGAACTTAAAATGGAGCTGTTTTAGGTGTACATGGGTTTAAAATAAAATAAAAAATTGCATTGAAATTGACTTTTATTGGTCATTTTTTTCAACTTTACATGGTGCCATTTAAAAGTGTTTATGGACTAAATATTGTTGCTAAACCAAAAATGAATATCGATGAGTTATGGTCTAGTTGTTTATAAGCCTACTGTGGAATTTGGTGTATGTTTAAGAAATTATATCCCTGTCTTAGTAAAACTTGTTGTCCTTAATTTTTCATATACCCAAAAACCTGTAATAAAGACTTGTATATCATGCTTTATGTGGTTGTAGAATGGACTCACACCAATGCACTTAGCTGCCCAGGAAGATAAAGTCCCTGTTGCTCAAGTGCTTGTCAAGTATGGGTCTTCAATAGATCCACAGACAAAGGTAGGTAACTCCTAAGACTTTTAATTCACTTATTAAGAGATATTAAAATATTGAATATTACATGCATTGTACAATATTGTAAAAACAGTAAAGAGACAAGTGTTACATTTCCGTCATAGCTAGTGCATCAACAACTTAATGCTAACATCTCTTTTGATAAATAACTTATACCATACAAAATTAAACACTTAACAGTGAGAAAGGGGCATTGATGAAGGTTTGTGATGGGTATTTATAATAGTAATTATAGATATCGCTTAAATATCCAATGATTGGCTGGTAAAACGATCATGTGCTATTGTTTAGATTTGGACTATTTTTCTTCATTTTGCTTCAATACAGTACAGTTCAGGTCATTAGTTCCTTTAGTAGACTCTCATCTTGCTTTCACTTTACGTAAAATAAAGATTGTTATGGTGACATTAGAAGACTCTAAAGGTGTTTAAAATAAAACCTTATCTTGTGACTGAACTCTTTAACATTAGAATATAAAAGACAACTACATATGTTGTAGGCTGGTTATACGCCTCTACACACGGCGTGCCACTTCGGTCAGGCGAGCATGGTGAGATTCCTGCTGGAACGAGACGCTTCTGTCAATTCGACTACCAAGGTTTGTTTTCAATATTTACTTTGTGTAAACAATCTTATGCTATAGTATTAAGAATGTTGAGACCATTACGGTGAATACATATGTTTTATAATTAGACGATGTCATAGCAATGTAAAAGTTTCATTATAATGTTACAAAGTTTGCAGTCATTGTTGAAATGTACAAGTTTACAGTGTTTTCACTGTTCAAGAGTTAAAAAATAATGAAATTGATAAGTTTAGAATCACTATGCATTTACAATGATGGACATTGTTAATATCTATCAAACTTATGTCACAAACTTGTAAAACAATAAAGAGCATCCACGTCAAACTTGGCATGATCTTGTGAAAAGTATAAATACAATTTTATGTAAACTACATTGACTACAGATGTTAAACTTATTACCCATCTGTGTATTGTTACAGCTTGGCTACACTCCACTGCACCAGGCAGCCCAGCAAGGTCAGGTGACAGTGGTGAACCTGCTTCTGAAACACAAGGCATCACCAAATGCTGTGACAAATGTAAGTGGTACTTCCATTATATCAAATCTCACTTGCTGCATAAATTATAGGCGTGATGGCAAAAGTGTTGGTTAATCTTGCTTGCTGCATAATTATACTGGTGAAAGAAAAAGTGTTGATCAATCTTGCTTGCCACAGGAATCATAGACATAGACAGTCATTTGGACAAGTGTTAAGATTAGATAAAGAAATTAAGGACAAAGATTAGAACCTCTACCTGACCGTATGAGAGGTTAGTGGTCTTCCATGAGGGAGATTTGGGTTCAATTCCCAACTATTCATACCAAAGGTTTAGAAATTAACATATGGTGACTGCCTCTATTTTGATGAAGCATTGAGAACCATTAATACTGTCTTCAGTGAATACCATCTAGACAGTTCATGATGCAGAGGTTAGACAGCAAAACTGTTGTCATAACAGTGAAACGTCCATTTGAATATTTTAACAACATATAATGGTTCTAATAATCCCATACAACTTTATATCTTTAAAACCATTTCTCAGTTACAAATGCAGCAAGGTAATCTAGGTTATTCAGTACCGTTAAACAGCAAGCACATTTGCTGCCTGGTTCCCTTAATGCATCATGTTATTGGTGCTAAATTGAGGTGGAGCCAGTGTCCAGGAAATAAATAAGAGAACTTTAGCAAATGTTTATCGTAGCCGAACCTAGACCTGTTCACTTACAGTCTTACTTAACATGCAATGTGAGTTCTGAGAAGAGAAATGGATATTGATGACATTGGTTACTTTAAAATATTGAACAACATTCGAGATATATGAAAACACAACACAGAAAGAGATTTGAAAATGCAACACCGTAAGCAGGAGTATACATATCCATATCCGCAGTAATTAATGTCTGTTGATGTTATTGGTTGTTTACTTAAGATGTTATTGGGTAATTTGGTACCTCCTGTTTTCGTGTCACTTTTTAGCTCGCCTGGATGAAGTCCAAGGAGAGCTATTGCCATGACTCTGACGTTGGTGTCGTCATCTGTAGACACCCAGCTTAAACTTTTGCGTTTAAGTTTAAGATATCTGTGCAATCACTTATTGGATGTGAATGAAACTTTGCATGTGTGTTCACCGTCATCAATGGAACACACAAAGACAAGAACCATAACTCTGGGTTGCATTTTGGCACAGTTATGGCCCTTTTTGGACTTAGACACCCAGAGACGAGCTTTGTTGTCTTTTAACAACTCTTGTTTCATTTCCATGTAACTCCCCTCTAAACCCTGTGTTGTGTTTTCATATTTCCTGAATTTAACTTGTTATGCGATGTTTGAAAGTTTGAAAACAATCATATGTGGGGATGTTTTCATGAGTAAATGTTCCTTTCTGCAGAATGGTCAAACTGCGCTATCCATCGCCCAGCGCCTTGGCTACATCTCCGTGGTGGACACGCTGGAAGGTATCACCGAGGTGACCGAGACGGTACCTGCAAGTGATGACAAGTACAAGGTTGTCTCCCCTGAAACCATGCAGGAGGCCTTCCTGTCGGACTCGGAGGATGAAGGAGGTAATAATTGTGTACTTCATTTGCAAAATAAACTCATTCACAAACTGTTAGTTATCTTTCAAAGATAAAACTAATATCAGAGCATCAAAGTGCTGTAAGTGTATGAAACATGAAGGCACATAGCACCTTGATGCACCGAGGGTTGATATTATCTTTCATGGGTTGTCTCAGTGCGACATGTTTTTACATAATATATATGTATGAACATTTAAGAAAATATTTGTTCACAGCATCTAGTTTAGGTGAAATGCAAGATGATATTTTTTTACATGTACATAAAGTAAACAAAAACATAAATTCATCAGTGACAGGTAAACTTGGTTTCATTTGGAGATGGAAACAGATATAGATGATATTTGACATAATAATGGAAATCTTTGAAGGGTAATATCTACTGGGTATATGGAGAACGGTTGTGTAAGGAAATCATGTTTCTGTACCTGTTAATTCATGTTATATATTTGTTCTTTAAGTCTCGAAAATCAAGCTTTTAGTCAGCATGCCATGTTCGGTTAAGTGGTTGTTATTTCTTAGTCTATAATATTATATTTGAAAAAAATAATTTTAGTTTATTTCATAAGCTTTTATAACAAGTAAAGTTTGTAACAATGCATTCACAGTTTTAATATATGCCTGTAGCAGAAAGTTGTTTTAAAATATTTTAGAATTTGTTGTAAACTGGTCTGAGAATGCTATGCTCTTTCCTCTTTCTCGCATGTGGCATGTCATGTGGTATGTTCTCAAGAAAGGTTTTGTAAGCGCATTTATCTCGTTAAGTATGAATCCCTCGCAGAAATAGTTATGAAGTGTGATTTGTATAATTTGCTTCTCAATTGAAGTGAAATAGAAAATGTAGAACTTCATTACTTATTAATTCTCACTTCGGTCACATTGATATATCATGTTGTTTCTCAAATGAAGTGAAATAGAAAATGTAGAACTTTGTTACTTGTTAATTTTCACTTCAGTCAATTCAATATATCATCTTGTTTCTCAAATGAAGTGAAATAGAAAATGTAGAACTTCGTTACTTGTCGATTCTTACTTTGGTCACATTAATATATATATCATCTGTTTCTCAAATGAAGTGAAATAGAAAAATTTGAACTTCATTACTTGTTAATTTTTACTTCAGTCACATTATTATAATTAACTTGTTTCATAATTGAAGTGACTGAAAGAAACAGTTTAACTTTGCTACTTGTTTGTTCTAGCTTCAGTCACTTCATCATAAGGATATGTTCACGACATAATCATTTATTTTTTCATCGTGTTGTGTTGTTTTACCTTCATAGATTCTCGCAGTCCCACTAGAATGAAATTTGGTGAGCATGCAGACTTGATCATGCGTGACATGCCTGTCGTAGCTGAAATGACGTACAGTCGTGTCAAGCTGTTTGAAAAACTGAGTTTTCTAGCCTATGTAATCAACACGGAATAAAAACATGCCCGTTCATAAAGAGGATCTGGTATACAGAACTGGGTTAATTTATAATTAGGTTAATTTCTTTATTTAAATATTCTGTTAAATTTCGGTTAAATTAAAAGATATGTGTGTGTAAATATAAATGAAGATCTAAATATTCTATTTTTGGACAGTAGTTGTCTTTTGAACAGTATGTTGCGGACATGGGATCAAACAAATAATATAGATAACAATATTTTGAGAAATTGAAGAATATGAAGTTTTAACGTTTTTTAAATGTGATAAATGGAATATTTTGAGTAACGTTTTGTGATTTAAAAGATGAAGAAAAAAGTAAGGCTGAAAACGCAGTTTCCCACGGCAGGGCTCGACTATTGTTTATTTCCGGCTAGACACAAGTGTTAATATTCCACTCCCCCTCTCACCTGATCTTGTTACCATTGTAGATCAGTCTGTAAACTGAAGTCATGGAGTGCTCACTTTGTCCAGTAAAGTAGTTCTTTTTCATGAATATATAAATACTTAATTTAAAGCGTTTTTATAAGCAGGGCGGTGATTGTTCGACAGAACTTTGGCCACTAATGGCAGGGGTTGCTGGTTCAATCCAGGGGTGGTATTCACCAACCATTCTTAAGAATATTCTTAGAATTGAACTCAAAAATGGATTTTGAAAAACACATTCAGACCAAAACTTCCAAGCATGTAGGGACACATAAAATATAGTCGAAACAACTCTCACAATTATTTTATCTGTCATGGTAAACTACATCTCTAAGGTTGAGATTTGGATTTTCAAGCTCAAGACTAATAATATTCTCAAGAATGGTTGGTGAATAAGACCCCAGGACTAGTCTCATTGGTCTCTGAAAAACACAAGTCAATACTGGTTCTACGAAAGAAATGGATATGGATTGAAGAACAATTTATAAAAGCTCTGAACTATAAATTAAATTTGTTACTAAACTGATGTTTATTCCCTCTACTGCACTGGCATCGTGCCACAGTGATTCCTAGACCTTTCAAACTTTGCCTCCATGTTTTGATAAGTCTCTGTGTTTTTTTTTTAATAAGAAGACAATCGATACATTCCCCTGAAGGTTACATATAGGTAGGCGTGCTTAATGCACTTGAATGAAACAGAAAAAAAAATTGAATATCAATCAATAACGTAATATCTGATGTATATTAAAGTTTGGTTACCATTTGTGTCACTTTACGCTACACTGCTTTTCATCCTCGTTATTAAAAAGGAGACGATAAATTTAAATGATTCGTAATGATAATGACGCAGTGTCTGTCTGCGTAGTTCTAATGCAACTGTATTTCACATAAATTGTTTATCTCCATAAATCAATATTTTAATTAAAAAGAAAAGTTATTTTCCGAAATAATGAGAAGTAGGCATAAACATTGAACATTGTATCGTGAGTTCACTTTGGTATGTTACATCACTACAAGTTTCACGTTATTTGTAGAGATATATTGTGTTCAACCTATTTCCCATAATGCACTATTGGACATGTTTGCCCTCCAGACTTGAGAGCTTGTTTTTCAGTAGAGTTTAATTCAGTGTGTGCCGATATTTATATGATTTAGTACAACTGGTTTGCAGTGCTTACAGGGGAGGGTGGTCCGTGCTGTATTCCCATGACGGTCCATCATGTTATTGGTGTGGAGTGGATCCCCTTTATGTTTATAAACAGTGATTTTGATACAAGTTGTGGAAAAATAAAACAAGGGCAATTATCATTTTTATACCATTCCAGTAATTACAACCATAAAATGTCACTAAAATTTAATGATGCGAAGGATTCTAAGAATAGCTAACCATTGTTAATTGATGCCCCCTTTTTCAAGATCACTTCTCACTGCTGAAGTTGTTCATTCGAGCCCAATTCAGTCCAAAGATGGTAAAGAATTGGTCAATAACTTGCCAAAGGACCTTGGTTCTTTTCTGATTAGTATATAATTCACCCTATTGGTGCAAAAAGGTACCAAGTACCTTCTCATTTCATATACACTTGGTACCTTATTGCTCTAATGAAGGATATGGATTTGGTGTTTTCTTTCACCAATAAAACTGTATGGCATATATTGTATAGTCTATGTGTTCAAAGAATGTTCAACCTCAATCAAAAAAAAAAAATCTCAATGGTAAATTAGTTTCATTGTTGCCATAAATTTCTTGTCAAATGATGAATATAACAACAAAGTCAGCTGGTCTGGTCTGGTAAGAACATGACATAAACTTTATATTTAATTATATGGTTTAGTAAATGTCACCAACACCATGTATTTGTGTGTATTTGCTACGCCTACTTTTAATTAGACCCAAATTTCTGCTCCATACAACAGCATGATGAACAGTCTGAAGTATACATGTTTTATGTGTCTAAGTTTTGCCGTTTGCTCACAATTGATGCAGCTGCCCGGTAATTTAATATGCTATATATATATATAAAAAAAACAACTATAAAAATATTGATATGATAGATATTATTGCTTTCATTTTTTTTTAAAAATGAAATTTGGTTTAGAGATTGATCTACACTGGTAATTAACACAAAATATGCATGAGTAATTTCTGCAGTATTTATTTCTACAGTATATAATACATATATACTTCCAACGAAAATACATACAAATTAAACAATAATTATTATGTATGCTCCAAACTGTATTTATTTCTGGCTTATGACCTTAATGCCCATGCATGATAGATAGTTAATTACAAGTTATACCTATTAAATGCTTGTATAGTATTGCAGCTGACGAACATGTCCATCCTGTCACCATCTTTTCATCCATTTTTTAAACTTGTCCATTTGATACATTTAACTTTCTGTGTAAGGAAAAATCATATCATAAAATTAATGTCTTAAAATATAAATTGCTAAAACAAACCATGCATTTTTACATATAATAGAAAGCATAGTGTTTGTTACTATAGTGATTGAAAGGGCCAGCCACAACTAGCTTATAAGGCACCTTCATGTTGTTCGCATTTATTTCACGTAAGCTTTTGTTACTGGGATTTAAGCTGTAAAACATTCAGTAACCCTATATTTAACTATCTGCTGGGTCGCATCAGAAAAAATGCAAGTGCTTTCAACGGGATTCGAATTTTCTACCTCCTGCTTCCAAGGCCTTAACCACACCTATTGAAGTCTGCATCTCAAACACCAAAGGCCATAGTGCATTCATTTTCCACACAAGCAGTCCTCTTCATGACCTTTATAATGTTCAAGTCAGGGTCCCCTGTGACCGAGTAATTTAAGGTGCCATCACAAGATCACTTACCTGTCACCACTAAGGTCGTAGGTTTGAGTCCAACTCACTCAATAAACTTTATGTGAGAAAGCTGCTTGTTACTTGCAGAAGGACGGTGGTTCAACTCTGACTCAGTCTGTGGTCTTCTTCAACCTGCAAAACTGGATATGCCTTATATAACCTGAAATGTGTTGAAAAAATGGTTCTAAACCCCATTAAAAAAAAATTAAAAATAAAAAAAAAAATAAAAAAAAAATGTATAAATCAATTAATAGCAGCACAGTGTGATTATAAGAAGTCATCCATATTTTATGTGTACTTACAGTAGTATTTCAGCTTTTCTGTCTGGCTATTTATAGGCATTTTCTACAGACAGGTTGGAACAGTCCCCATCGGAATTGCTTGTAGCTTTTACTGCAGCTGAACATGTTATATTGATTTTTGTGGACTTTTCGCTTTCCTAACTAGTCAATGTAATTTACAAGTAGCTTTAGAATACTGTGTAAAAATGTAGTCTCCATAGAAACAGTGTGTGTTAATCTTGTTAATGTAAACATGTAAGTCAAATAACATGTAAACATGTAAGTGAAAGTCATGTAAACATGTAAGCAAAAAAAAATTATAATCCGCCTCTTGTCTGTGAAAGGCTCTATGTATTCATTTTTTTATTTTATGTGTACCTGTTCGATATTTGTCAACATCATTCATATTTAACAGGAGTTTACTTATTTTTCAGTTAAAATTGGTTCCCAAACATTTGTGTCAAACGACACATTTGTAGTTAAAATCTTGCTGTTATATGGTATTCTGTAAACGAGATTTATATATAACATCCGGTCTGTTTCTTCCCATTGTTCATTGTAATTTGTATAAATATTTTGATATGAACTTCACCATTACTTTATAACATCTATATTTACTCCTTGTTTGGACTGTATCAGAGAGCACACTGTGGTTTGGTAAAATCTGGACCCAGTATGAAAATGACAGTTGGTTTGGTAAGACTGGGAACCGGCTCCCCAATTATATGTTCCATTTGTAGATAATCGGACAGACAGGAAGGTGTTGGTTTAGGTTTTTTGCTTTGTATTTATACATTATAGCACAAGCTATGATTACCATAGCAGATGTGGCAACTCTGATGCATTAAAAATAGTGAGTACCGGTAATGAGAGTGGTTTTGTTGGCTGTTGAAATAACTGGTTAACATCATTAAGAGTTTTTAATGCATAAATACTGTTGCTTATAATATATAGAGGTGAGAAGCCAATACAGTGTTTTTGCATTATCTCTCTAATTTGGAATTATGTGAGCACAGTAAAACATTAATTAAAAAAAAACACTCACCCACTGGAGTTGCCATGTTGTATCATGCTGTAAAAATGCTAGGTTGTTATATTTTATACGGCCTGGTTGGTCGACAGTTAGTTCCTCCTGTATATCATCATCAGCATTGTTTTGTTTTTCAGGCGACTCCCTGTTCTGTTGTTCAGATGTTTAAATGATCATTTATGTTTTGTTTTTAGGTTCCCTGAAATCGGGTTATTCCAGGACTTTTTACCGCAGTAATAACATAATTATTCCATTTACATGTAGTGTGGATCGGAACCAGTCTAAATTAAGCAAATTTTAAAAATGTATTTTCAGCTTTCTTTAAATAGTAACTTTAAACAAAATGTATTTTGAATTATAAGTTCTACTTTATTCGAAATATATAAATCCTATAATTTTTAAAAAAATAAAAAAATGTTTTTATGACGCAATGTTTGAAAGTTGAACTTTTGTGTTAGTTTATAGGAATAAATGATGTGTTAATAAAATATTTAAAGAAAAGTTTACCAAAAGTTAGGAGTTTAATTTAGATTGGTTCCCAGGTTTAAAATACAGCATGAGTGAATTCCAGTGAGAGGATGGTTGGGGATACCAGTCAATTCTAACATCCAGCCCTAGATTTTTTCATTAAATGAAGGGACATAACTCCCAAATAGCGCTGTACTAATAATGTAACATGAGTTATCCTTCCTTACAGTAAGGGTTTTGGCAAGAAATCACGACTTGTTGATGGAAAAAGACACATTGAAATAGTCTTATTTAATATTGCATGATTGTTATTAAACAGTTATTGTTAATTACTAATAACTTAACATGGTTAAGGTTCTTTTCTTCTAACAGTCATAGCATGTTTTAGATACATGAATGTTTTATATAATGAGTCTAAATTTCAAAAATGTGTAGGTAAAAATGTCAAAAGTCCTAATGCTTTCTAAGATTAAAGACAGAATATGAAGTGTTAAGTTTAGGTTGGTGAGACTTCACAAGTTTAATGCTATCTTCTTGGAGAGTTATAGTTTGAAGGGGCTGGGGAACTATACAAGTTTAATGCTATCACAAGTTAACGCTGTCTTCTCAAAGAGAGTTAGTTCGAGGGGGTGGGGGAAATATACAAGTTAACGCTATCTTTTCAAAGAGAGTTAGTTGGAGGGGGTGGGGGAAATATACAAGTTAACGCTGTCTTCTCAAAGAGAGTTAGTTGGAGGGGGTAGGGTAAATATACAAGTTAACGCTGTCTTTTCAAAGAGAGTTAGTTGGAGGAGGTGGGGGAAATATACAAGTTAACGCTGTCTTTTCAAAGAGAGTTAGTTGGAGGAGGTGGGGGAACTATACAAGTTTAACACTGTCTTCTAAAAGAGAGTTGGAGGGCATGTGGGTACTATACAAGTTTAATGCTATCTTCTCGAAGAGTATTCACTTAGAGCATGCAGCCCCAGTCTAAAACAAATGTATCTAGATAAATGTTGTTAACACAAAAATTAAAAAAAAAAATACTCCAATTAGTAATAAGTAACCTTAATTCATCATAATCAGCCTCTAGATAGGCAAGGCTAGTTAGATAAAATACTGGTGATTAGCTTAGTGTCTTGTGTTAAATATAGAAAATGATTAAATGAATAAAACAAACTTTTCTTAAAACAGGAGACAAATATCTGTCTTCTCAAAGAGAGTTAGTTGGAGGGGGTAGGGTAAATATACAAGTTAACGCTGTCTTTTCAAAGAGAGTTAGTTGGAGGAGGTGGGGGAAATATACAAGTTAACGCTGTCTTTTCAAAGAGAGTTAGTTGGAGGAGGTGGGGGAACTATACAAGTTTAACACTGTCTTCTAAAAGAGAGTTGGAGGGCATGTGGGTACTATACAAGTTTAATGCTATCTTCTCGAAGAGTATTCACTTAGAGCATGCAGCCCCAGTCTAAAACAAATGTATCTAGATAAATGTTGTTAACACAAAAATTAAAAAAAAAAATACTCCAATTAGTAATAAGTAACCTTAATTCATCATAATCAGCCTCTAGATAGGCAAGGCTAGTTAGATAAAATACTGGTGATTAGCTTAGTGTCTTGTGTTAAATATAGAAAATGATTAAATGAATAAAACAAACTTTTCTTAAAACAGGAGACAAATATCTGTCTTCTCAAAGAGAGTTAGTTGGAGGGGGTAGGGTAAATATACAAGTTAACGCTGTCTTTTCAAAGAGAGTTAGTTGGAGGAGGTGGGGGAAATATACAAGTTAACGCTGTCTTTTCAAAGAGAGTTAGTTGGAGGAGGTGGGGGAACTATACAAGTTTAACACTGTCTTCTAAAAGAGAGTTGGAGGGCATGTGGGTACTATACAAGTTTAATGCTATCTTCTCGAAGAGTATTCACTTAGAGCATGCAGCCCCAGTCTAAAACAAATGTATCTAGATAAATGTTGTTAACACAAAAATTAAAAAAAAAAATACTCCAATTAGTAATAAGTAACCTTAATTCATCATAATCAGCCTCTAGATAGGCAAGGCTAGTTAGATAAAATACTGGTGATTAGCTTAGTGTCTTGTGTTAAATATAGAAAATGATTAAATGAATAAAACAAACTTTTCTTAAAACAGGAGACAAATATTAACACACTGTGTTCCTTCACTGTTACTAAGTTTTACGTACTGAATTAGATATTACACCATGTTAAAGAGAACTTGGTATCAGTTCTCTGTTACTACGTGTTACATACTGAGTTAGATATTTCGCCATGTTAAAGGAGTTCTCTGTTACTACGTGTTATGTACTGAGTTAGATAGTTCCCCATGTTAAAGGAGTTCTCTGTTACTACGTGTTACATACTGAGTTTGATAGTTCGCCATGTTAAAGGAGAACTGGGTATCAGTTCTCTGTTACTACATGTTATATATTGAGTTAGATATTTCACAATGTAAAAGGAGAACTGGGTATCAGTTCTCTGTTACTACGTGTTGCGTACTGAGTTAGATAGGTCGCCATGTTAAAGGAGAACTGGGTATCAGTTCTCTGTTTCTCATGTTATATATTGAGTTAGATATTTCACAATGTTAAAGGAGAACTGGGTATCAGTTCTCTGTTACTACATGTTATATACTGAGTTAGATATTTCACAATGTAAAAGGAGAACTGGGTATTAGTTCTCTGTTATGACATGTTACATACTGAGTTAGATATTTCACAATGTTAAAGGAGAACTGGTTATCAGTTCTCTGTTACGACGTGTTACATACTGAGTTAGATAGTTCGCCATGTTAAAGAAGAACTTCATATCAGTTCCCTGTTACTACGTATTACGTACTGAGTTAGATATTTCACAATGTTAAAGAAGAACTGGGTATCAGTTCTCTGTTACTATGTGTTATATACTGAGTTAGATAGTTCGCCATATTAAAGGAGAACTTCATATCAGTTCCCTGTTACTACGTGTTACGTACTGAGTTAGATATTTCGCCATGTTAAAGGAGAACTTGGTATCTGAATTAAGACATTGTGTAGTTAGTGGTCCAGTGATAGAGAATTTGACCACATATTATGTGTCCATTCAAATGATTTCAACTAACCTGAATAAACCAATCGTGAGTGTGAATACGTAAAATCAAATTTATTACTTTGGATACTGACATGTATCAAGTACACACATTTCCCTTTGATATCCGTATTGTTTTGTCTACTATGTCTAACATATTATTGAAGGCAAAGTAAATCTGACTACCTTGAACAGAGGAGATTGTTAACTTTAAAGCCTTGAAAATTTGAAGATGGTCAGAGAAGAATGTGTGAATTATAAAAAAATTTTGGAATAAAATTATATTCTTGTTTTATTGTGTTCCTATATGCATGAAGTTATACAGTGTTTACCCAGTAATTCATGTACAAAGTATTGCAACCCATGTTAACAGGTAGAACAGAAAAGATAAATGATCAACCATACATGTATACCAGTGCTTGTTATTTCATATGCACCCTGTAAGTAAGGTTAAGATGTAAATACATAAAGGGAGATAATTGACAAAAATAAGCAGAATATTTATGCAGTATATAATATAAAAGCACGTTTTGGTGAACATTCATTGATCGCTAGTGATTCAAACTTATTTCCTTTGGGCATTTAATGTGAATTGATTTTCAAATAAATGAAGGAAAGCAATTTTTACTTTAAAAAAAATGCATTCTTTCGGATTTTATATTACCTCCCTTTCATTGTATTTGAATTTGAAATGAGTGACGATTTGCACAATAATTTCCCATGGGTAACTTACTTATTTTTCTATATCTGGTGTATTTTATCTATTAATGCAATCAAGGAGACGACTATATGCCCCAGTCTCCATTATTCGGAAAGCCCTTGTCTGAGCAGCACGTATATTTATCATATTACGAGGGATCGAAGAACCGTAAGTGAAGGTGTTGCGTGTTGTGCAATGATGGATGTTGTGTCTGTATGAAGTGCATGCACCAAGCATGCATGGATTTACCAATGTGTTTGTTATTTCAGAATGTAAAGAAATATGCCACCTGCGCCTTGTGTTATTTATTTTGTTATTTTACATAGAAACTGATATGTTAGTCTTAAAGGGACGTATGGCAATCTTGATCAGTTTTCACTAAACACTTATTGGAATACAAATATCTGTATGAGGTCAAAATTATTTGAAATATAATGCAAAAAGTTGCCTATTTTCATTTCTATAAAATTAATAGAGGCAAACATGCCTAAAATATGAAAAATGTTAAATTTTTAGCTCAATGGAGCTATTCCTGTAGCAGGTTATCTGTCATAATCTGTTGTCACCACCCTTTTTGCCATAACATATTAACTGCTAGATTATCATCACCTAAAAATGAAAAATAAAATCCTCACACCCTCCTTGTTTATAAGAAAAATTTGGATGATAATCTAGCAATTAATTTATAATGGCATTACTAAAAATAGACTGGAATGGAAAAAAATTAAACATCTTCTGAAACCCGCTGGCCAAATTTCACATGTTTGAACCATTTGTTAACCTCTATAAGTTTTTGCACATTCAGATGTAACTACCTTAAATCCAATATGGCCACATTAAAATTAATCTAAATAGTGAAAAATTGAGAAAATTTCAAACAATATCTCCAGTGAAACTCATTATTTCGTGTGTGCATTCCTTGGCTCAGTCTTTCCTAACTTGTTTTTATACCCCCGACAAACGAAGTTTTGAGGGGGTATACTTGAGTCACCCTGAGGTCGGTCTGTCGGTCTGTCGGTCGGTCTGTCCGTTGCAATTTTCCTTGTCCGGAGCATAACTTACAGAGTTATTGCCCTTTGATATTTTTTCTTGTCTGGAGCATAACTTGAAAAGTACCGGATGGAATTTCATCGAGCTTCATACAATGGTAGAATATAATGAGAGGAAGTGCAGTGTACAGGAAACATAACTCTATTCTTGCTAATTACAGAGTTATTGCCCTTTGATATATTTCCCTTTGATATTTTTTCTTGTCCGGAGCATAACTTGAAAAGTACCGGATGGAAATTCATCAAGCTTCATACAGTGGTAGAATATAATGAGAGGAAGTGCAGTGTACAGGAAACATAACTCTATTCTTGCTAATTACAGAGTTATTGCCCTTTGATATATTTCCCTTGTCTGGAGCATTACTTTTAAAGTACTGGATGGAATTTCATCAAACTTCATACAATGGTAGAATATAATGAGAGGAAGTGCAGTGTACAGGAAACATAACTCTATTCTTGCTAATTACAGAGTTATTGCCCTTTGATATATTTCCCTTTGATATTTTTTCTTGTCCGGAGCATAACTTGAAAAGTACCGGATGGAAATTCATCAAGCTTCATACAGTGGTAGAATATAATGAGAGGAAGTGCAGTGTACAGGAAACATAACTCTATTCTTGCTAATTACAGAGTTATTGCCCTTTGATATATTTCCCTTGTCTGGAGCATTACTTTTAAAGTACTGGATGGAATTTCATCAAACTTCATACAATGGTAGAATATAATGAGAGGAAGTGCAATGTACAAGAAACATAACTCTATTCTTGCTAATTACAGAGTTATTGCCCTTTGATATTTTTTCTTGTCCGGAGCATAACTTGAAAAGTACCTGATGGAATTTCATCAAGCTTCATACAATGGTAGAATATAATGAGAGGAAGTGCAGTGTACAAGAAACATAACTCTATTATTGCTAATTACAGAGTTATTGCCCTTTGATATATTTCCCTTGTCTGGTGCAGTACTTTTAAAGTACTTTTAAAGCCATCAGTGATAACAGTTTAATAAAGTTCATGAAAGAACCAAGTTGATGAATACATGGAGTTCGAGCAAAGCAGGTTCGATATTGTATTCCTAGTGCTCTTGTTTGTTTCTTATCAATAAAATTGTTGTCCCTCAACATAACTCGAAAAAGTATAACATTTATTGATTGCCATGAAAGCTTGTACACTGCACAATAATTAAAAAGACCGTTTTTAATTTTAACAAAACCATAAAAAATTTAACAATATACAAACAACTTAATCCATAACATTCTCTTTTATTAAGAATTTCTTTTGTCTGGAGAATAACTTTAAAACTATTGGATATAATTTGATAAAACTTCATACAATGGTTAACCATGGCGGCGTTCGGGGGTATTCATCACTACAGTGATAGGTCTAGTTTTTCCTCTTCACACAATTTATGATGGTACTATACAACCAGTTATGTTGTCAAAGCTGGGTGGTGGTGTAGTGGATAAAGTGTTGGCCGCTCACACCAGAGGTTATAGGTTTGGTCACCAGCTTGACCCAGTCCTCTCAAAATCACAACATTCAGTACAGGTTCTACCTAGGAAACTGACATGAGAGCGACTCATATAAGCTCTGAGCTTTCTTCGCAGCCCAGTTAAAATAAATTAGTATAAACTAA
Source organism: Panopea generosa (assembly GCA_029582155.1). Taxonomy (NCBI): domain Eukaryota; kingdom Metazoa; phylum Mollusca; class Bivalvia; order Adapedonta; family Hiatellidae; genus Panopea; species Panopea generosa. The sequence continues at coordinate 53,536,506 of CM055895.1, forward strand.
TAATGTTTCAAATAAGCGTATCAGGGGCAATTGTTGACTCTCTTGTTTTAATTTTCATATCATAAGAAGAAGTTCTTTGGAAAAGATCGAAAGATCTCAAAATGGTTATACTTTGATAGGTTTGAGGAGTGATTTGATACCTAAACATAAGTAACGTGGATTGTTGGATTGCTATGTGTCCCTTTAAGTAATTTGTAGACCTGTAATTTGAAATCTGAATACATGTTGAACAGTGGTCCATATGATTAATCTAAGCACAGGTTTCTATAATTTAAATATCTTTGCACCATAATTCTTTTAAGATAATGTGAGACTGGCAATGAAAGAGAAACATAAATAATTCAGAAAGGATCTCGAGTGCTATTAAAAAAAACAACACTCTCATTATGAAATCTATTCTGATTCAGTATCTATGACAGTTTTGTCTGACAATGTAAATGTTTATGTTGTAAAGGCAATTGTTACAGTAAAACAGTTCACAATGTTGTAAATGATGCATGGTTCTTGGGAGAAATGTCTTGTCTGAATGTCCTTCACTAGGCTATCCTTCACATTGGATTTACCATTTTTTAAATACCCTGGTATTTTAAAGGGACACATGGAAATTTTTCGTTAAAAAATATTTCTCATAATTATTTTATGTGCTTGATGCCAATACAAACCTTAGGATATCTCAGTTTGTACCCAGACTCTTCATTTTGTTTCTATTTTGGAAAGGGGCACAACTCTTGAAAATGGTTGAACAGCACCCTATTTCGTGCATTTGTGTGCATCTGTGTAAAAAGAGTAGATCCGCCATTTTCATGTTTTGGTGAATTTGACATACCAAACCATTCATATTTTATTTATTAATGATAATGAGATGCTTTCTATCCATTTTACTAATTATTTTAATTTTTAATACATTTATAGGGTCTTTTCTTGATATGCTCCTTTTAATAGGTCTAATGATAGTTTCTCATATATACTCAGAAAAAATAAAAAGTATCCACTTTAAAAAACAGATTATTTTTTTAACTTTAAGCTTTTTTTTTAAATATCTTTGTTTAGTATTGATTGAGTATTTCTGCACTGTTAATGTGACCAATCAGGTCACAATAGCTCATGTGTAACAGGACCAGTATGTAGGACCACTGTTTTCATGATTTTCACGTGCGTAACGACCCATGTGGCATAGTTTTCCTTTACTCCAGTTCTCATCGAGATAATTTCAGATAATCAGATAAGAGAATATTCAAGGTCGTTTATTCCATCATGCTGAGCGTAAATATTGATCAACGTAATCAAGTTGTCTGAAGGGTGAACGCTGGATCAACAATTGGTTCATTGTCATACATATCAAGTGGTCCAGTGGTAGAATGGATCCAGGATCGGTCCAGGTCATGGGTTCGATTCTCCCCCATGGCTATTTGTGGTGTCCTTGAGCAAGACACTTTTTCCTATGTGCTTAGTACTTGTTCTACCCAGGAAGACTTTGAGCATGATTTGTACAAGTTGTGATAACTTGTTTCACAAATGAAGTAAAACAAATAAGTTTAAACTAAATTAGTGTTGATAATAGAATAAATGGATGCCTTTTTTTTTAGCTGAGAATATTTCATATTTTGCTAGTACGTGAGTGATGTGCATGGGCAAATGTATTAAAGGATGACTGTGTGATTTTTCTTTGGGGTCCTGTTTAAGTTTTTTGAAAATAAAAATATAAATCTAGAATTCCAACTTTAAAATATAATTTTTTAGTATTTTGCTATGTGATTTTTAATTATGATTTGGAAAATATAAAAATCCATGCTAAAAATAGTTAAGTATTGTTGAAATATAACTGTGTACAAGCCAAGAAATACTTTTATTCAGAAGATAGTTAGCTGTTTTTGTTGTATGTCCCTTTAGATTTTATTTTGTATGTAACTTTTAATTTTGTTCAATGTAACTTAAAGATAATAATGTGTGCTACTTTAAAGATTATGTTGTATGTACCTTTAAAAGATATGTAAACCATATTCTTTAGACGTTATTTTTATGTCAGGTTAAAGATATTATAATGGGGTCTTCTGTGGCCGAGTGGGCTAAGGTGTTGTCTCAAGGTCACTTGACTCTCTCAGCTAAGGTTTCTGTTTGACTCTGTTTGAGCGAAACTCATCCAAAACCTTTATGTGAAAAAGTTTGCTATTTACTAAGTTTATTTCTGCAATATTCCTCCATTACTGAAACTGAATATCATATAGATATTTAATCTGTAAATTGTTGAAAATAGCACATCATAATAACATACATAAAATTTATACATTTTCTTAAGTATGATATCCCTTTAATGATAATGTTAGATGACCCTTTAAAGGTTAGAAATGATTAACTGGTATTTAGATAGATTGTATTCTGCACCGGTGGACAAGGAAGTTCTGTATTGATTTTCAAACCCGGATTATTCTGTAAGGACAAATAGCATGCAGGAATTGTTAAGCTGCAATGAGACGATTAGACAAATGATTACGTGTTTGTTGTTACAAAGGACCTACGTAGATGCAGATTATCTTCATGCCAAAGTTTGTGGTCTATAGATAGAAAAATAATCGAAACAAAGTGCATTTTCATGTTTTTTATTTATTTTCACAATGAGTTCTGCGTTAAATGATTTTTGGTTTACTGAGTATTATATAAGTTAGTGGTTGCAAACCCTCACAAGTAAACATTATAACACCTGGTTGGTTACAAGAACAGAATCTGATAGGAATAGAACAAAAAAGTTAATAATGTATGGAGCTTTTTATACCTGCTTATTGTGATATTGGCGTTGGCGTTGTTAGCTTGCAATAAGCTCCGTTTATCTCTGTCAGTATCTTGGTTTTGCAAAGTTCTTTGAATGGGAAAACTACTTCCGCTTTTAAGAAAAAATAAATTATTTCCTTAGAATATGTGCTGTTATAGTACTTCCGAAATTTCGTAATATGAGTTTATAAACTAGGCTTATTGGCATGCATCGTATGGTGCATAGTGTCACTTTCATCAATTTTTGGCTTGCCGGGACAAAGTCCAAGGAGATCTATTGCCATGACCCCGGCGACAGCGTTGTCTGTAGACACCCAGGTTAAACTTTTGTGTTTAAGTTTCAGATATCTATGCAACCACTTGTTGGATTTGAATGAAACTTTGCATGTGTGGTTACCATCATCAGTGGAATACACAGAGACAAGAACCATAATTCTGGGTTCCATTTTGGCACTGTTATGGCCCTTTTTGGACTTAATTTTTCAGGTTAAAGTTTTTTTTCTAGTAAGATATCTATGCAACAACTCATTGGATATGAATGAAACTTCGCATATGTGTTCACCATCATCAATGGAACATTCACAGACAAGAACCATAACTCTGGGTTCCAAAGATATCTATGCAACCACCCTGTGGTTGTGAATGAAACTTTGCATGTATATTTACACAGATACAAGAACCATAATACTGGATTGCATTTTGGCAGAGTTATGGCTCTTTTGGACATAATTTTTCATCTGTAGACACCCAGGTTAAACTTTTGTGTTTAGTTGCATTTAAGTTTAGTGTTTGCCTCCAATCTCGATCTTTGCTTCAGTGGTGAGTTTTATCCCATCGGCGAGCTTTGTTGTCTTATGACAACTCTTGTTCAGTCATTGCAACAGTGTCAGCTTTAGACAGTGTTTTAAGCATTACCATGCTGGGGTATCATGCTGCAGACACATGGTATCATACCCCATCCAATCTCATTGTACTGGCACCAGGCCAACCAGTACCTAGAACTATCTTCTAAATACTAAGTACCAAGTGACCCAACTGGGGTTTGAACCCACGACCTACATGTGAAAAAGGCATGGGATTATCTTGCATGAAAGTAATTGTTAGTAAACAAGGCATGTTTAAAGACTAAATATATATATAGCAACTGTGTAAGTAAAAATACAGATTTGGTTTGAATGAAATAAGGCAAAAAATTTCCATGCCTTAATTTTACTATATTTTTGAGTAGTTTTAGTATTTCAAGAACACTCTAAAGCCTGAGACGCTGGCAGAGGTAAAAAGAGCATGGCCCGAAGAACCCTGCAAGATATTGTAGTTTGATATTCTTAAGAAATAATAATGTCCGACACTGATTATGTTGATGACAGAAAGAAAACAGAAACTTTCGTAATCTGTCTTTGTTGTAATTTTTAAAGAATTAAGTCTTTTTTATGATGACTTTGTTTAACCAAGTGAAAGGCCCCGTCATTAATCTTGTAGTTTAGTTGTTGCTGGATCATGTTTAGTTTTAATGCAAATAAGCTGGGTTTCAGACAAACCCCATGGGAAACCCTATAAGTCGCAGAAAGTCGTTTTGAACAAACCCCACCGGATAGGTATTTCCCGAAAAAACAAAATTTTATATGATAATTGGTGTCTGGAATTCAACTGACTGACGTAAAAATCAATTACGACCGGTTAGAGGAAGTGGCATTTGTTCTTGCATGAAGTAATATTGTGTTGTTCTTGTCGTCGTCTTTCTCGATTGATCAATAATTTGTAGCTATTTATACTCGATTATATAATCAAATAAGCATAACAGAAAGTGTACTGGAAAACCTGGCAATGTTGTTTTATTGTTGTTATTTGTCTGGACAAATATAATTGTGCGCTGTGTTTAATTTTGACAGTATATAATTATTAACCAGAATTGTATACAATTAAATGTAAGTAGTTTCATTTTGTAAAATGTTCGAAATAAAATTGTTTTTGATTAATTTTATATTATACCAATTTAGAAATTGCTTATTTATCATTTATTTAAATTACTAAAATTTAATTTGAATCTGTGATGTAATTGTTTATATTAAAGAGTGTTTTTTTAGGCACAGATCAAACATTTTGGCCTGTAAAAGATTCTTGTAATTTTTAAAATCGTCACTTATCTTCCACTTTTTTCATATAATCCCATTCAGATATAAAATCTCTTCATGAACAAAGTTTCAGTTTGACATGTTACTATTTGGTGATAAAAATACTATTATTTACAGGTGTAGATTATTGATATGTAGGTGTAGACAGGTGTGTTGAATGCTGCATGGCGCACTGTAACTGACCCGTTTATATTTTACCCATAGTTATATAGATTCTGGACAAACGATATACAATAATATTCCCAGGCCGGGTATTACATTAACTTGAGTTGCTAGGTAACAAGTATTGACTTTAGTTGCTTGGTAACCAGTATTAACTCAAGTTGCTAGGTAATGAGTATTAACTCAAGTTGCTAGGTAACGAGTATTAACTCTAGTTGCTAGGTAATGACTATTAGAAAGTGTTCCTTCACTTGACTTCATATATCTACTTTGTTTTTTGGGGAAAGGTTCTGTATAATATAGAATTTTTAATTCAGAGATAAATTCCTTACATTGTCATATACAGTGTGTTAAAAGTTGAAAAGAAATTAATCAGTATTGGGAATATGTGTCTTACAGTGTCATAATAGAGTTTTTTGGTCTTGTACTTCTAGTGTGTGTCGGGCCTGATTAGCTCAGTTGGTTATGCATCTCATTATCAATCTAGGGGTCATGAGTTCAAATCCCCGCCCAGCAACAGTCTCAGTGATGATTGATATATGACATTGTGTCTCATTATCATTTGTCTTTCACCACTGATACAAAAGGAAAAATTATCAGTTACTTGCAGAGATGGTGTGTGCACAAGTATTGGTTAATCCTAAGAAACAGTGGTAAGGTTAACTGATCATCTGTTAGCCCTCGATGGCATAAAAATGACACTAAATATTCAATCAATCAATCAGTCTTGTTGTGTGACCCATAATCAAAAATGCTAGTTTTCTTTGCTAGAGGACATTGAAATTGTTCACAATAATATTAATGTAGGATTATTATTTTTCTGTGAAGTTTTTTTATAATAATGCTCTTGAAACCAAAGCTTTCTTTTGTTGTTATAACTAAACTAATATTTTAATAACATTTATTTTAGACATGTAATAATATCTTCTTTATAGTTTGGGCAGACATGCATTCTAATAATAAAGTTTGATGATGCATACTTTTACCTTTTAATACATCACTTGCATGACATGTTTGTTTAAGGTTTCGTATTTCACAAATTGACTATCATTAAGTTTTTGTTAATTCCACATCATAGTTCCTTTACTTAACTAGCTCATTATTTGACTGTCTGGCTCAATGCTTGTTGAAGCTGTATTTTGAACATAACATTCCGTTTTGAAATTTTGTGTTTTATTTCCAGGGGAGGACAGTCTGTCAGACAGAGGAGGGAGTGCATCACCCCTGGATACATCTTACGATAGGGTGAGTAGCATATTTAGGGTGGTGTTTAAAATGCAAATCAGTTGCAGATATATTTATCTAGAAATATCCAACTGAGTAAAAAAAGTCAAGATTGTTGTGATTTGTTTGGACTGTAGAAAGGATGTAACATAGTATGAAGGTCAATGAAGTCATAGTGTAGAGCGATGGGTGTTTGAGGTAAGCGTTAGATGTTACATGTTGTGATATAGTTGAACATTGTGCCACTATTACCCAAGGCTTACGGCAGCTAACAAGAACACGGGTGTGAGACAAATATATCTCTTCAAACCTTCTGTATGCACCTCAACATTTTATAAATGGTCCTATTTGCAAATGAGGTTTGAAGATATAAAGTATAGTTTGCCAAAGCTATAAAATACTCTTCCTTCCTAAGTTTGTAACCATTTTTATATTGTTAAGGTGGGGCATAATTAAGTATTTACTGACCAAGTGCCAAACCATTTAAACCGTTTTTTCTCCAGCCCCATTTTTTTGGGGGGTCATTAATGACCCACTGACTAAAAATCTAGGGGTCATTTTCAAAATCTGGGGGTCATCAGTTGCCTAGTTTTAAACTAAATCAACTTGAATAAATGGTGGTAAAAATGCATAATTTACTAAAACAGTTTAACTTTCTGTTTCACGCAAATTTCTCAATCAAAGCTGCAATTTAAGTTAATAACTTCAAAACAATTTAACTTCAAATAAATGTTTCACTTCTGGCAACTAGAAACTAGTTGTTTTTATGATTGTGGCCACAGTGCCATGAACTTTTCAAATGTCATAGCCTTAGCTCGATCACCATGGCCCTAACTATTTATAATGAAAAACACTAAAATGATTTCAATATCTTCTATTTCAGTTGAGTTTCATGTTTACCATTACTAAGCATTATACACTTTGGAAAACAAAACTTTGTTGTTTTCTTTTCCCCAAAACCACTTCTCTTCTGGTTCATAGCTAGACTCATTTTAGAGTAATATTACCTTAATATTATAACATTTAAATGGTAATTTAACAAAAATAAGTTAAATTTCTAAAATTATATAATCTTTCAACATCAATATAATTTTTTAAAAGTTTTTTTTTTCTTTCCCATAACCTTTTAAATGTCCGTTAAAGAAACATTAACGGTGCCAGGAATACCGCTGTAAACACATGGGCCGGCCTATGTTTAAACTGGTATTAAAATGTTGCGCATGCACGTCTCAATACCTTATAGAAAACAAAATAAAAAGGTTTTCAGATAGAGTAATGTCCATACATTTCAAACAACTTTCTTGAAAAGTTTCACGATTTCCGCATTTCATCATTATACAAACAACCCAAAACTGGGTTTATATCAGTACTATTGTTGCAGCATACGTTTGTTTTCACAGATATTGTCTTCAAACTATTATATTGCATTGTAAAACTAACTCTGAAACCAGCTTACCGAAACAAATATGTGTAATTTGAATTTCTGTATTTTCAAGGTTGCGTCATAGTGGATGCACTGAACAAGCTTGATTGCATCAAATGAGATTTAATTGCGTCAAAAAACGTAAGAAACACACTCTGAAGAAAACACTGTGTTAACATGATCTTATGGAGCTTATATTCAGACGCATTGTTTACATTGGTATCACTTACCACTTACAAACCTCTGTATTGAGCAGCCGCTTGTCTAAAATAACCACATTCACTATTTCCCATTTCTGTGTTTTAAGAGCAAATTAATCTGCATTAACAAACTTGTCATAAAAGTCACTTTTGCTTCCTTCATTAACTGGCTGCTTAAGACAATTTGTGGATGAGGAAATACATTGCACAAATAGATTTAGTCCCAGATTTCCGTAAGGTCATTTGAGAAAGATGTCACGTGTCAGGGAAGATGTAGCTCTTCCTCCTTTGGGAAAACATGAATCTTCTATGGGCAGAAATAAGAGAAATAGACAATAACACTGCTGCCTTGAAACATTCAAAATATCTAAAATAAATTGAAGGTTTGAAATAACTTTTTTCTCACGCCATCACTTGTTGTCTTCATTTATTTCAAATTTTTTTCCTGCTTTTTTATTAAAAAAACTTCTTCAGTGTGAATTTGCTATAAATATTGTCAAATATTATTTTTTAGCAATGTCTCTCTATGTAACATATGTTTTTTTTATGTTTTAAGTTTGTTTCTTTTGTTAAATAGTTAAAATACTGTACATGTATAAGCAATTATTTATTTTTCCTCCTGTTGTCGTGTACCTAATTGCTGCATGTACGTTGTTATGTATGTTTCATTTGCACCTTCTCTCTCAGGATAACGTTACGTTACGCCACCCAGATAAGCAGTCGGAGAACATTGGACGGAATATGCGTAGCGAGATGAGCACAGCCCTGCATTATCCCTCGTATCTCGATAGCGGGCCCGACTATGAGGCAGAAATGCGATATTTCAGTGGGGACACCTTGTCTCCCCGGGGTGATAAGGTAATTTGGTCGAATGCCCTGTACAAGTGGGGCGGGGCTGATTGGATTGTTTTCGTAACAAATGAATAATAACATGAAAAACTAACTTGATTGTGTAACCATGGGTGGAAATGTAATGATATGGTCCTGTACGAATATTAACATTATAATTTTGGTATGAAACTTTTTTTTGTAGGTAGCTGCTCATTTGTCTGTTAAACATAATTATGCATTTATTTATGCATAATCTTTTAAACAGATGGACTAGTGAATTGTGTTTTTGTAAATCTTTTTTGTTTTAACTTAATTTGTTGCATTTAATAGTTTAATACCAAGTGACCGTATTATAGTATACTGTATCTTTATATGTGTTTTTGTTTTTATCTCTGCCATGTTTATTGATGCTTTCCATGATAGTAAAAAAAAATGAGAACATTTTATATACCGCATTACCTCGTGCAAGTTATTGAAATGGGCAAATCGGATAGTTACTGTTGGAGTTATGGACCTGGAATTGTCAAAATTTATGTTAATTGACCTTATGTGCACTCTAGCACTTGCAGTATTCATTTGATCTTCATTAAGCATACACAGTAGTTATATAAACATAATATCTCAGCCAAGATCTTTAACAAGTCAAATTAGGTTATTAATGCTGGAGATATGGTCCTAAAACTGAGACTTTATCTCAAGGGACCTTTTGAGATTGTGCTTCCGTAAACAATTGACATTTTCGACTTCTTCTCAAAAACTGTAAGCGCAATCTTAATGAAATTTTGCATGCAGCTTAGGTACCTAGAATGAATCAAAATTGTGAATTGCATAGTCCCCCCCCCCACCCCCCGCTTGTGGGCGGGACCAAAACTGACCAATTTAAGGTTTACTTCGAAAATCTTCTTCTTACTACAGGAAGCACTGGGAAACGAATGGTGAGCATGATTATGGACGTATATGGGTCCTTTATAAAAATTGTGCATTGCATGTCCCTGGGTCTCACGGTTTGGCCCTTGGAGTGGGGCCTACTTTACTAAATCTATAATAGAAAAAGACAAAAAATGTCATTTCTGATGACTGAATGGTTTTGGTGTGATTTGTTGTTGCTGACCTGACGGTTATGCTTATGATTCATTGACAAAAGTTGGAAAATAGATTCATGTAGCTTTATGTCATCAAGGATAGTCAGGTGACTGTTAAGGCCCATAGGCCTCTTGTTATTAATCACACAGCTAGTCAACTGTTCTGTAAGCACCATTTCCTCATTATAAAATAGGACAGATATAAAATGCGTGATCCTTTACTTAGATTCCTGACCAGGGGTTTTATTAGACCTTTCAGGTGAAACAGAAACTACAATTTTTAAGGTTTTCCTCCTGAAAACTTGCCATGGAAAGAATCTATAAGAATTGCAATTTGTGTTGTGTGTAATATGTCAGTGTCTGTGTGTTCTGTTATCTTAATGTGCCATTTGACACATGTAATCTGTCAGGCTCTATGTTTAGTTTTATTTGCACGTGCCATTTGTACTGTGTATACTATCGCTTCTGTGTGCCGTGTCATTTGCATGTGTCATTTGTTTAACTAGATATTGTCTTGTATTGCACCAATAGGAAAAAAAAGTATTTTCGGGCGATTACTCAACACTTGGTTCAGATTTTTCCTCGCTTGAGCGACCTGATTCTGATAGAGGAAGCAAAATAAAGATACGTTCAGTGGACGCTAGCATGGATTCACTGGATACTGATGACTATATCACAGAAGATACGTTGAAGAAGGTAAACATTTCCGCAGATACCCGTGCATCCATGAACGTGAAGTTGTGAGAGCGCATTCAGCGTGATAAATTGCCCCTCCCAATGTTGTGGTGATGGATTTGTTCTGCAAGATCACATTTCTAATGTTTTAACTGTCTAACATGGTGATAATTAAAGTTTGTTTATTTGATGAAGATATTTGCTTTAATTGGAGTTGCAATATGTTCAGTAAAACAATAGCTATCAGTATGTACACTATAATTATGTTTTATTTCAGGCATGTGTTGCAATATTCTCTATTGTATTATTTTGATAAATAGCATTTGCTTGTATCCGATCAATATAACTTACGAGGCTTTGCTCTTTAGTTGTCTCTTTCTAAGTTATGCACTTTGCAGTTTTAATGTAAATTTAGGAATCATTTAAGTAATTTTGAGAAAGCACATAAATCAAATCAGAAAACATTTACGATCTGAAAAACTGAGCTCTATTTTAGATTTATTTAATTATGAATATTTTAGAAGGACTATTAATGGATTAACCCTTTACTCCATAGATACGTGGTTTCCCACACCAATCACAGAAGGCCTTTGAAAACAGTGCAGGAAGAGTCCAGATTGCTCTTAACAAGCAATCTGAACACTTCCTGCACTGTTTTCCACTCTGTCAGTTAATATAAACATAATCCACCCAATTATTCAAAACCCTTCTATATAAGGTGTCCAAAGGCATCTATATTAGAGGTGTCCAAAGGCATCTATATGAAGTAAAGGGTTAAAGTATACAGTTTTAAGTTTCAAGCAATAAAAAACAAAAAAAATCATTGAACAAATAAACTTTCCTGGTAATTATTCATTTTTCTCTTGTGTAATGAATGCATTTTGGAACAACAGTTTGTTTGGAGTTGGATGAACTTGAGGCTTCCTGGACCTACATTCATTGGTATATTGAATCATACTCGGACGCAAAATGTTAACCGTTTGAAATCCAAATAACATTAATTGAATAAGAAAATAACTATTTTTACTTTCAGAAATGAGCAATTTTAAAAATTAGTCTATACCCGCAAATAAACTCTCCAGCCACCCCCACCCGCCCTCACCTTTTATTATGGAAGATAAAATTACTTTACCCCTCTGGTATTTAATCAACATAAATAAACATGGGTTTCAGTTCTGGTTGAAACATGTCAAAGTTGAATAAATGTCTCATTATCGGCTGTGCATTTTATGGCATTTTACAAAACACTTTAAAAAGTTTAAATATTGATTTCTTGGACCCAAATAAACTCCCCACTGTTGCATTTTGCATCAAACCGGTGCCGTTTACGGGGGGGGGGGGGGGGGGGGGGGGGGGGGGGGCATATGGAATATGATAAAAAATCTTGTTTCTTACCTTTAACTTGGTATATACATTGTTTGTAAAAAAAGTTGAGTTTGACATCCCGAGTCTGAGTCTCTGCCATGATGATGGAATATGATAAAAAATCTTGTTTCTTACCTTTAACTTGGTATATACATTGTTTGTAAAAAAAGTTGAGTTTGACATCCCGAGTCTGAGTCTCTGCCATGAATATAGGTTCTATTATGTTATGACTTTCTTGGAAGACATCATGTTCATTCCTTAATACTAATTTTCACTGTTTTGTTTTGTTCATGCTTGCTTGCATTGCACGTTGTATATATATATTGTCTTCAGAACACGTTACTCTTTGGAGAGGATTTTTATGCTAGAAAGTCGGTACGCCTTCAGCAACAAGAGGCTCAAATTCATCGTGAAAAGATGGACTCGAGAATCGGTATTCCGTCCAAGTCTAAAGCTTATTCGACTGAGCTTATTGACGGATATGACTTGTGCGATAAGTTTGAGTACCTCCCGGACGACTCTGTGGACAAGAGTGGTCCCCAACAGGTATAAGTCAGTGTGTCATAACTGTCCACTATTAATGTTGTATTTGTGTACTTTCGGGTTTCGTCATATTATTGAAAAAGTCTCTTAATTCATAATGATAATGTATAATAATTAATTATGTAATGTTATATATCATAATTATAAGCCATCTGTTATAGATTATGAATATCATGTTATTGAGATCATGAGATTCAATTTAATTACTTCCAAATATAATTTTAATAGGTTCTTGAATATCATAATTGACTCTAGTATATCATATAACCTAAAAAATGACATAAAATGGGTTCTAGAATAACATGTTAATGAGCTATGGAATATCATAGAAATGGGCTAAATGATAATTATTATAATAATGGGCAATTAAGTTTCATTTTGATGAGCTCTGGAATATGACATTAAAGGGGCTAAAGTATATTATATTAATATGTTCTGGAATTAATAGCTCTGAAATATCATTTTAATGGGCTCTAGAAATATTAATGGGCTGTAGAATATCACATTAACTAAACAATAACATATAAATGGGCTCTAGTATATCACATAACCTATAAAATAACATATAAATGGGCTCTTGTATATCACATAACCTATAAAATAATATAAATGGGCTCTAGAATATCACATAACCTATAAATAAAACATAAATGAACTTTAGAATATCACATGACCTGTAAAATAATATAAATGGGCTCTAGAATATCACATTACCTATAAAAAAACTTATAAATGGGCTCTAGTATATCACATAACCTATAAAATAATATAAATGGGCTCTAGAATATCACGTGACCTATAAAGTAATATAAATGGGCTCTAGAGTAACACATAACCTATGAAATAACATATAAATGGGCTCTAGTATATCACATGACCTATAAAATAATATAAATGGGCTCTAGTATATATCACATAAACTATAAAATAACATATAAATGGACTATAGTATATCACATAACCTGTAAAATAACATAAATGGGCTCAAGTATGTCACATAACCTATAAAACAACATATAAATGGGGTCTAGAATATCACATAACCTATTAAGTAATATAAATGGGCTGTAGAATATCACATAACATATAAAATTACTTATAAATGGGCTCTAGTATATCACATTACCGATAAAATAATTTATAAATCGGCTCTAGTATATCACATAACCTATAAAATAACATAAATGGGCTCTATTATATCACATAACCTATAAAGTTACATAACAATGGGCTATAGAATATCACATAACCTATAGAACATCATAAAAATGGACTCTAGAATATCACATAACCTATAGAACAACATATAAATGGGGTCTAGAATTTCACATAATCTATAAAATTACATATAAATGGACTCTAGAATATCACATAACCTATAAAATAACATATAAATGGGCTTTAGAATATCACATAACCTGTAAAACAACATATAAATGGGCTCTAGAATATCACAACATATACAATAGCATATAAATGGGCTTTAGAATGTCACATAACCTATAAAATAACATATAAATACGCTCTAGAATATCACATAACCTATAAAACAACATATGAATTGGCTCTAGTATATCACATAACCTATAAGATAACATATAAATGGGCTCTAGTATATCACATAACCTATAAGATAACATATAAATGGGCTCTAGTATATCACATAACCTATAAGATAACATATAAATGGGCTCTAGTATATCACATAACCTATAAGATAACATATAAATGGGCTCTAGTATATCACATAACCTATAAGATAACATATAAATGGGCTCTAGTATATCACATAACCTATAAGATAACATATAAATTGGCTCTAGTATATCACATAACCTATAAGATAACATATAAATGGGCTCTAGTATATCACATAACCTATAAGATAACATATAAATGGGCTCTAGTATATCATATAACCTATAAGATAACATATAAAGGGCTCTAGTATATCACATAACCTATAAGATAACATACATTGGCTCTAGAATGTCATGTTAATAAGCTATGGATATCATAATATTTGACTTAAATAAAGGACTCTGGGATATCATGTTACTCTTCATAATAATGATCTAAAGTTTATAACATGACTGGACTTTTGCATATCATTTTATTAATTAAAATTAAGATAATGGGCTCTTGTGTAATGCAGTAATGGTTTCTATTTTAAAATAAGATAAGACTCAATATTATATAAATGAATGCTGGTATATAGTTGGAACCCCAAATGATTTATTAAATATATATACATTACACACATTTATTTATTATCTAAGTTAAAAAGTAGCCTGTCTAATTTATTAATAAGACACTTTATTTGATAGGCCTGAAATAGGCTATTCAATTTTGTTTTTGAATTTATATTACTTAAGAATTTACTCACATTATGAAAAAATTGTTAAATTTATATTTATGACCTTGTCTGGCTTAAAGGTCATAAACTTTTACTTTTGTTTCTCAAATTTTAACTGCTTTATAAACTGGAATTTGATAACAGTTTTATATGTAGAATTGAAGTGTAAAATATCTCTAGGCTGTCTTTATGACCTTTGACTCAGGGTCTTCTATAAGACGCATAATTCAGAGCACAATATGAATACATACCCGTCCACTTGGTAGTCCATATTATGACCATGGCCATACAAGAGTTTTGTGACCCTTACAATATTTTTTCTTTTTAAAAAAAAACACGGTTATATACACTGAGCCATTTACTAATGTCATAATTATCCCTAAACCATTTACTTACACCAGTAACTGCCAAATTACCGATATATACTTCCAAATATTCATAAACCACTGAACCAATAAATTTATATATATTTTGAGCCATTTTTTTTTTTTTTGCTTCAAAATAACCCATATACTGAACCATTAACAAATTACCCATAAAACTCTGAACCATTCAATTTCAAATTACCGATTAAACTCTGAACCATTTTATTTCAAATTACATATAAAACTGAACCATTCTATTTCAAATAACCAATTAAACTATTCTATTTCAAATTACACCTAAAACTCTGAACCATTCTATTTCAAATTACCAATTAAACTCTGAACCATTCTATTTCAAGTATACACTGAACAATTACTCCAAAATAATCCATATACCTCATAATAAAAGAAATATTAACAAAATATCACAAATAGTCTTTAAAATATGCAAAACTACATCAATACTTGTGAAATATAATGTCTAAGTTTAGCATTAATAATAAGACTAAAAGTACTCAATGCTTGCCGAGATTCAATAACAATCTATAATGAGGTCATACAATATGGTGTCTAGATAAGCATCAGTTTGTCAACCAAATAATTAAAACGTATTACTACAGTATGACAAAAAGTCAAAAACAGAATACTGTAAGGAGATTTGTAGATGAGTTATAATTTAATCTGTGATGTAATTGATTTCTAGCTAATTGTGTTTAATTTTAACTCACCTTGGCTCTAGAACTGCTCTAGAATCAGTTAGTGTTTTGATAGAGATGAGGAAGAAATGGCCCACTATAGCCTTGTGCTTTGCACTGGCCAAAAATCAAGGTATGAAAGTATATTCATTGGGATAAATATTTAAAAATTATTTCAAAATGGTCACAGATTCATACAGGGAAACTTGATACTCTGAATATAAAATCTGCCATTGTCTGAAGACTGCATGTTGCATGATGCATGGAGGGAGGTTTGTCAACAATATCAATTGTCTCCCATCGATTTCCATTCCAGATCTTTACTGGAACATGGTATCGCAGATATGGCACTGCACTAACATTAGCTACAGATCTAAGGAATGAACTGTTAAAAATAATTCTTTGTGATGATATCCGCATGCTGTTGCATGAGGCATGTAGGAATTTGGCACAAAAGGTTGTGAGTGGGAAGAGCTTATGTTAAACAGTTTTATTTCACATTTGTGAAAGAATCAATAAAGTTGAATTTTTGTTTGTTGAAATGGAATACATGGTAACCACGGTGATGATTGTTTTTGATATCTCTGATTAAGATTGTATTAAGTAACAGTTATATAACATAGCTTCACAACAGCATGAAATGGTCAAGGTTACTTTCAAACAATTTGCAAAGGTTAGTTTTACTTTTGAACAGCTATGATAGGTTATGGTAACTTTGTTAAGTTTTTGAAAAAGTCATGCTTACTTTGTAAGTCTTTTGAAAAAGTCTTGGTTATTTTACAAGTCTTTTTAAAAAGTCATGGTTTGAAAAATTCATGGTTACTTTGTAAATCTTTTGAAAAAGTCTTGGTCACTTTGTAAATCTTTTGAAAAAGTCATTGTTACTTTGTAAGTTTTTTGAAAAAGTAATGGTTTGAAAAAGTCATGGTTACTTTGTAAATCTTTTGAAAAAGTCATGGTTTCTTTGTAAGTATTTTGAAAAAGTCATAGTTACTTTGTAAGTCTTTTGAAAAGGTCTTGGTTACTATGTAAATCTTTTGAAAAAGTCATGGTTTGAAAAATTCATGGTTACTTTGTAAATCTTTTGAAAAAGTCTTGGTTACTCTTGGTTACTTTGTAAATCTTTTGAAAAAAGTCTTGGTTACTTTGTAAGTCTTTTGAAAAAGTCTTGGATACTTTGTAAGTCTTTTGAAAAAGTCTTGGTTACTTTGTGTCAGTTGTAATAATGAGTGTTGTTCTCGAAACAACTTTGTTGAATTTTTAATAGGTCATGAGTACTTTGTTACAATGATGATATATCATTATATCCAAAGCTACTTGAAGTTTTGAAACATGCCATGGTTAAGGTTAATATTATGGTCGAGGTTTTTCTTTGTTACTTTTACCATAATACCCAAGACTACTTAGTTAAAAGTTTGATACGGTCAGGATTACTTTGATTCAAAGTTGATATGGCCGTTGGAGAGAGTCTTAAATTAATGTTGACCAAAAGTAAGAGTGAAAGCTTCATGCATGCATTGGTAAAATGTTGCGATTCACTTCCAGGACTACATGGAGGCCCAGATGGTGAGCAGCTCGGAGGCTCCAATCGTGGCTGTGCACGCTGACAACCGGTACATGGCTGCACCAGGCAAGTCTGATGGCGCTCGCTTCAGCTCCTACAGTGGATCATCGTTCAACACTCATTTTGACCCAGACAACGTGGCGATAGACAAATCGCCCATATACTCCGGGTAAGTGCTGGCAGTTATTGTTATTGTCTTACCAGATCTTAACTCTTCAAATTGTCCGAGAGTAAGCTGAAAATGAAATGCACAAAATGTTCAAATGTTAATTATTACATGCTATCGATAAATATAAACAAAAATAAGTGACAAAGTCATACATAAATATCTTTTTCTTGTTTACTAATAACTAGTATAGCAATATTATGAAATTTGTGTTGAATGCATTAAATTCAGTGCATTATTGGATAGTTTGAAATGCTTAAGTTCTGTACGTGGTTCAGATGGCCAATTACCGATGCTTAAAACTGCTTCACTTTCATAATTTTGTACTGCTATCATAATAAAACTCGATATAAACTCTAAATATGTTGTCTTTCATGCCAGTGATGCTGTGCACAAACAACATAGACCTATACTAGACAGCGGATAGCTTATTTGCATTGTTTGCCTCTCAGTCAATAGCTGTTTTTTTATCATTATAGAATGATCTTAGAAATAATGATGAAAGGAAAAAACTAGTCAAAGGTTAAATCATAGAAATATTACAGATAACCTTTCTCAATTTGATATTCATTATAGCACTTAAAAATATTATTGTCACAAACTTTAATAGCAAAACACATTATACTTGTATTCTTGCACCAAGATTAAATATTTTATAACTTTAATTACCGTATTGTTATTTTATGCTGCTTTAACAGAAAGCTGAAATGGAAGAGGTAATTTGAATGAAATGTTTGTTTTGTGTGTGGAACTTCAGTCACCCATATCTTGTTAACTGTTCATACATCATATTCTACTAGGCTAATGTGCAGTCTCACTGTCAATCATATCTCAGATGTATAAATCCAGTGTATGGATCAAATGTGAAAATTGTATAAAACCTATTTAAAAAAGAAAAAAATTGTAATAAAAATAATCATATTTATTTAGATATCTATAAGACAAGCGTCTAGATAAGCGTGGTTTTAGACTGGGTTTCTTTTCTGCTGCACTCATATTACAAAATATGTAAAATGTAACCAGTCAAAGTGAGTTGAGATATTAGATTCATGGAAACTGATGTTCTATCCCAGTCTCTGACAGTCTCCTGAATCAGTTTTGTTAAATCCCAATTAACAAGCAGGAATCCTGTGTCTGTCCCTCAAATCATAACACTTTAGCGCTTACCAAACTGACATTCAACTTCCTGAAGCAGTTGACCAATCAGTGTGCTCTTATTTCACTGCTAGGAAGAGCTGGGTTTGTTTCACAGTCTATGGAAGCTGATGTAAAAGTGGTTACAGAATAGATTTGTCGGTAGACAAAGCCAGTTTAGATTTTAGGTATTTGGACAAAAGAGAATAAATATGTTGATGAAACTGCATTCTGCTGACTCAATCTTTCTCAAACTACCAGTAGTTCTGAATAAATAGCCATGTGCAGGCTATTGAAATTTCATTATTTTTTTATGCAGAAATATTAATTACAAAAGCTTTGTGCCATAAAGAAACATTGATTCCAATAGAAACACTGCATTATATATTTGAGATGTGATTTTTTGATCTAGACTGTTTGAATGTCTCTTTATGATAACACCATCTCCATTATGAATGTCAACCATAGTGTCTTTATTTGGTATGCTAGAGTCAAGGAATGGCGCCATTTTCAAGTACTACTTTTAGTAATGACTGGGAATGACGTTATTATAGAAGCTTATCTTCATATATTGACTGCTCAAGTTGTAGACAACTCTGTGCAGTGGATAAGTCGGGTTGTGTGTCGATGTCCAGCAAGATGTGTGAATTAATGTGACTTAAAGACACATTGAACATCCATAGAGAGGTCCTCGGTGGCTGAGTGGTCTAAGGCGCCATCTCAAGATCTCTTGCCTTGCACCATTAAAATCATAAGTTTGAGACCCGCTTGCTCCAAAAACTTTAAGTGAGAAAGTTTGCCAGTTACTTGTGGATGGACAGTGGTTCTACTCAGATTCATTCTGAGGTCTTACTCCTGTAATAAAACTAGATCATTATGTCATATAACTTGAAATGTGTGAAAATGGTGTTAAACCCCATTCAAAAAAAATTATTGATAGATAAAAATACTTTATTTTTGTAAAATTTATAAACACATTTTTCAAAAGAGGTTCTACCATTAGAGGTTTGAGGGCAAATCTCAACAGAAAATTATGCTCTATAGAAATAAGGCTTTTTTGTAGAGGAGGCTCTTGTTAGAACAGTTTATTATATCGGTAGTTCTTTTGCAATTAAGCAGGGCCCAATTTAAGCTCGTTGGCATTTCTGACTATCAATCCAGGTGTCGTGAGTTTGAATTCCTGCCTGGCAACAATCTCAATGATGATTGATATACAACATTGCATCTCATTATCATTCGTCTCTCACCGCTGATTCAAGTAGGAAAGATTACTTGTGGAGATGGGGTGTGCTCGAGTACTGGTTAACCTTCCAGGAAACATTGGCCAGGTTAACTGATCGTCTATTAGCACTCGATGGCATAAAATGACGCTAACTATTCAATCAATCAATCTTTTTCAATTTTTTAAAAAAAAAATCTCCAAATTGTAAAATGTTTTTAAAAAAAACAACCTTGTCTCAAGCATGTATCCAAATCATACCATAAATGTATTCATATATGCATATAACGTGCATGTCATTATACTATTCCTGCTTTTTTATATTTATATATGCTTGTAAATTTATTGTTTAAATCAATATAAATATCTAACTAATCATTTGACACCTTCCACCCAGCATTGACACTGTCAGCTGTACATTTCTTTGCTGTGAAGAGTTCAAACCTCACTTGTTTAATCTTTGTTTAAAACCACTAATTTGTCTTTCTGTTTGTGTGATGGAAACACTGCCTCTGCTCAGGGCAAACCAATGAGCACTCTGTATTTCAATTATTTTTTCCTTTCCAAAATTCTTAAAATATCTCCTGTTAAAGAACAATAACCCGTAGCAGGAACACTGGCACCTGCCCTAATACTTACCTGTTCACTGTGGTTTTGTATAAATTGATCACCACATCAAAAACCATGTCAAACACAAGAGAACTTCAAAGCATGTAGGTAGAATCTAGCCTTAACCATGACTTGGTCTTTGGCTGCCTGACCTTGAATTGACAATGGTCATGTTCCTGTAGGTCTTGCGAGCACAAGATTGTTATCACCATCAAAATGCATGTTTAAAGCATGGTTATTGGATTATAAAGTGAAAACATTTATATATGTGTTGATATCTTCAAAGAATAAGAAAGCTGTTGGACTCACCTTGGTATTGCAGTCGACGTTGCTTAACAGTTGATGTCAAATTGTCTCCCAAAGACACTTTTTTACAAAATCCCTTTACAGTCTGTCATTACATTATTATCATGAGCATTCATGTGGGAACATGCCTGGTTTAGAGGTTAACACCATTGGTCACATCAAAGGTCAAGGTCCTTGTATCAAATGCAATGAAGGTTTGAGTATTTTGTTGAAGATATTTTTGACATTTTGGATTTTTGCTCTATGATTTAAGTTGAATCACCTTCCTATTTCTTACAATAGTTACAGACATAATGAGTTCTGTTAGTTTCTCAAAGGTCAAGGTCACAGGGTTGATATAGTGGTTACTTTAATATACTATAACCTAGGCAAGAGTTCAGCTAGATTGATTTAAAATGAAGAGAGAAAACTTCATTCAAAGAGTTGTGTTAATTTTTCTGATTCTGCAAAATTAGTTGCAATTGTAATCTTTTTATGGGTGACAAAGTGAATGTCGAGCTACTTGTCTTTTTTTTTTAAATTTAGCTCTTACTGTATTCTATTGTTAATTTAGTTTCTTTGTTTTTATTTTTTTGTTAAAAAAAAAAACAAATTAGAAAATATGTTATTGTTTTGTTTTAATTTTGTTAGCCCCCAAAGGAGGTGAGAGCTTTTTTTGTTAAAAAGAAGATCAATAATCTATGTAGTCTAATTCTTGTATGAAATCTCTCCTATTACTCATCAACGTCCCCATCTTTAGTAGTAAGTTGATATATAACCAGGAAACAATATTCTCCCTGCTTTTTTGTATTTATATCCGCGCCATTCAAAGAATGGTGAAGGGACATTAAGTGTTACCCCTGTCTGTCTGTCTCTGTCGTCTATCCAGCAATCCTTCCATGTGTTAACCCTGTCTGTCCATCTTTGTCGTCTATCCAGGCAGCAATCCTTCCATGTGTTAACCCTGTCTGTCCATCTCTGCCGTCTATCCAGTCAGCCATCCTTCCATGTGTTACCCCTGTCTGTCCGTCTGTCTGCCGTCTATCCAGCCATCCTTCCATGTGTTACCCCTATCTGTCCTTCTCTACTGTCTATCCAGCCATCCTTCCATATGTTACCCTGTATGTCCGTCTCTCTGCCGTCTATCCAGCCATCCTTCCATGTGTTACCCCTGTCTGTCTGTCTCTACTGTCTATCCAGCCACCCTTCCAAGTGTTACCCCTGTCTGTCTGTCTCTACTGTCTATCCAGCCATCCTTCCATGTGTTACCCCTGTCTGCCTGTCTCTACTGTCTATCCAGCCATCCTTCCATGTGTTACCCCTGTCTGTCTGTCTCTACTGTCTATCCAGCCATCCTTCCATGTGTTACCCCTGTCTGCCTGTCTCTACTGTCTATCCAGCCATCCTTCCATGTGTTACCCCTGTCTGTCTGTCTCTACTGTCTATCCAGCCATCCTTCCATGTGTTACCCCTGTCTGCCTGTCTCTACTGTCTATCCAGCCATCCTTCCATGTGTTACCCCTGTCTGTCTGTCTCTACTGTCTATCCAGCCATCCTTCCATGTGTTACCCCTGTCTGCCTGTCTCTACTGTCTATCCAGCCATCCTTCCATGTGTTACCCCTGTCTGTCTGTCTCTACTGTCTATCCAGCCATCCTTCCATGTGTTACCCCTGTCTGTCCGTCTCTACTGTCTATACAGCCATCCTTCCATGTGTTACCCCTGTATGTCCGTCTCTACTGTATATCAAGCCCTCCTACATGTGTTACCCCTGTCTGTCCGTCTGTCTGCTGTCTGTCCAGCCATCCATCCATGTGTTACCTCTGTTTGTCTGTCTCTGCCATCTATCCAGCCATCCTCTCATGTGTTACCCCTGTCTGTCCGTCTCTACTGTCTACAGCCATCCTTCCATGTGTTATCCCTGTATGTCCGTCTCTGCGATCTATCAGCCATCCTTCCGTGTGTTACCTCTGTCTGTCTGTCTCTGCCATCTGTCCAGCCATCCTTCCATGTGTTACCCCTGTATGTCCGTCTCTGTGATCTATCCAGCCATCCTTCCATGTGTTACCCCTGTATGTCCGTCTCTGCTGTCTATCCAGCCATCCTTCAATGTGTTACCTCTGTCTGTATGTCTCTGCCGTCTATCAAGCCTTCCTTCCATGTGTTACCCCTGTATGTCCGTCTCTGCCGTCTATCAAGCCTTCCTTCCATGTGTTACCCCTGTATGTCCGTCTCTGCTGTCTATCCAGCCATCCTTCCATGTGTTACCCCTGTCTGTCCGTCTCTGCTGTCTATTCAGCCATCCTTCCATGTGTTACCAGTCTGTCCGTCTCTGCTGTCTATCCAGCCATCCTTCCATGTGTTACCCCTGTCTGTCCATCTCTGCTGTCTATCCAGCCATCCTTCCATGTGTTACCCCTGTCTGTCCGTCTCTGCTGTCTATCCAGCCATCCTTCCATGTGTTACTACTGTCTGTCCGTCTCTGCTGTCTATCCAGCCATTCTTCCATGTGTTACCCTTGTCTGTCTGTCTCTGCTGTCTATCCAGCCATCCTTCCATGTGTTACCCCTGTATGTCCGTCTCTGCTGTCTATCCAGCCATCCTTCCATGTGTGTATATATCAAATTGATTTCCTATGTTTAACTTCTGTAAGAGTCAATATATTTAATTACATTTAAACCTGTGTTAGCAGTCACCTGTATTGAGCAGCAACTTTCCAGAAGCAACCACATTTGCTATTCTATGCTCTTAAAACATATTAACCTTTAGTAAGCAACAACCTGTCTTGAAAGGCCATTTTTTCGCAGTCCCTTCACTAACTGCTTCATACAGGTTTGACTGTAAAATTTGTTATGTAACTGTATAGTTATAGACTGCAGGTCAAAGTCGATATTTGTCAATGTCGGTCAAGATTTACAGGATTTATTGTCCCTTTCAACTTAATTTTTGGTAAAATTCACTGACAAATAGTGGGGACATCCATGTTCTATGGACACATTATAGTTTATATTTAAGATATGAAAAAAAATCATTATTTATAACATACTGCTTATTCCTGGTGAATCAATAATTAGCATTAATACTGATCTATATCCAGAAGAAATTCCTTGTTTTAGCGGCTTTGTTTATACTCTGTTTGCTGCTGTAATTATATACCAGACAGAAGTATTCTGTAATGATGCCCCCAATGTCAACTGGTAGCAATATTTCTGTTTATGACACAAGGAAGATAGAATATTTTAGAGCAGTTCAGTCGGGGATTGTTTAAAATGAAGTTAACATTCAGCAGAGTGCAGCAGTGGTGTGGTGGATAGAGTGTTTGCCAGTCATGCCAGGGGTTGTGGTTTAATCCTATGCTCAACCGGATGACCTCATAGACACAACACCCAGTACTGGTTTTACCCAGGAAATGGACGAAAGAGAAACATCGTGCTTACTTGTCAATCAAGCTAAATGAAATAGTGCGAAACAAACATTTAGCAATTGTGCGCAGATACAGATAACTATTTAAATGGCAGTTTGTTCTGGGTTCAATGTGTGCCAGTTTGTTGTCAGGTTGTTCATCATTTTATTAAATTTATGCTGCATTGAATAATTAATTGTTTGTCTGCTGTTTATATTGACTAATACAAATAATGTCGATTGTCTAGCATTAGTTGTTCAGTGATAAATGTTTTTTTTTTAAATTGATTTATTAAAATATTAAAAGTTGTCTTAAATTATTTAAATTTTCTGTTAAAAATGTTTAATAAAGCATATAAATTTGATATTTAATTGGGAGAAATGTTTTTTTATATTGATTTATATATATATATTGTTAGTAAATATATAACACATTGATTTGTTACTGCAGTTATAGTATTTTAAATCATAATCAGAAACAGTAACTCTTGTCAAATGTTCCTTTTTATGTACACAGAGTTAGTCTTCCCAATCAGCAATCATGTTTTGCTTGCAAAAATAATCAGAAACGGTAACTCTTGTCAAACTTTCCTTTTCATTTGTACACGAAGTTGTCTTCCGAAGCAGCAATTATATTGTTTTGCTTGCAAATTTAATCAGAAACCGTCACTCTTGCCTACATGTCTTATTTACATACATAGAGTTGTCTCCCCAATATATTTACCTGAATAATTGATTGTATAGATACACAGGTGGATGTAATCAGTACCCCACTGTTTATACTGGGAATTCAGTCTGTACATGATAAAACTAAGATTGTTGGCAGTGATAACTGCCATTTTACAATTTGTTAATGTTCCTGCTTAATGACAACATAGTCTGGCATGACCAGATTGTCAGGAATAAGGCTGTTTTGGGGTTACTATTCTGGGGGATTTGTGCAACATTGTCAGGGAATTGTACTAGGTTTGAGAGTTTGGGGCTAAATTATGGGGGGTAGGGATTGTACCATGTGTTGAGGGATTGGGGTAAGATTATCAGGGTTTGGGGCTAAATTAGGGGGGGGGGGGGGGGGGGTTGTACCAGGTGTTGAGGGATTGGGGTAAGATTATAAGGAATTGGGGCTACATTATCAGGGAATTGTACTAGGTTTTGAGGGATTGGTGTAAGATAGATTATCAGGGATAGGGGCTACATTGTCAGGGAATTGTACTAGATCTTGATGGATTGGGGTAAGATTATCAGGGATTGGGGCTACATTGTCAGGGAATTGTACTAGGTTTTGAGGTAAGATTATCAGGGATTGGGGCTACATTGTCAGGGAATTGTACTAGGTTTTGAGGTAAGATTATCAGGGATTGGGGCTACATTGTCAGGGAATTGTACTAGGTTTTGAGGGATTGGGGTAAGATTGTCAGGGGTTGGGACTACATTGTCAGGGAATTCTATAAATGACAATAATTTCTATAAATGACGAATCACTCATCCCACTCTGTTTTTTTTCCATTGCTCCATGTTTATACTGCAGTTCTGTATGATGCAGTCTGTGTCTTTAAATCCTTTGTACTGCCTGTGTTATAAAGGACCTGTAGTGGAGCGTTAACTGAAAATTTATTAAAATGTTTGTGTCACTGCAAAGTTGATGTTGGAGTTTTCTTTAGATGTCTCGCAGTTTAACTAGGTTTCGAGTTGAAGGCATAGCTGTTCTGAATGTTTTTCTATTTAAAACCTTTTTCACACACTTTTTCAGAATGCTGTATAGATTCAAAACATAATGGCATAGGTGAACTGTTAATAAGTTGAGCAAGATTATTAATGTCAGTTGACATTATTGCTGCCTTGTTGCATTTTATTGTTTCATTCAATTGATTAATGAGAAGCCTTTTGTGCCATTGGCTTTAATGCTTTTATTAGGTATGAATTTAAAAGTGTAAACTACGTGTTTGTTAAAGCTTTTTAAGTTCTGATGGCGAATAGAAAAAAAAGAAATCAGGCACTTGAAAAAAATGAATTATTATTCCTAACCACAATTTATTGTCATATAAAAGATAACATAACTGGTAAATTTAAAAGAAAGTTATTTTATGGAATTAAAATTTAGTTTTTTTGTTTTTTACCAACATAATTTTCAAGAAATCACCTTAACCCTTTACTTCATAGAAACACGTTTTCCCACACCAATCACAGAAGGCCTTTGAAAACAGTGCAGGAAGATGTCAGATTGCTCATGACGAGCAATCTGAACACTTCCTGCACTGTTTTCCACTCTGTCAGTTAATATAAACATAATTCACCCAATAATTCAAAAGCCTTCTATTTTATTATACATTGCTTATGTCTCACCCGAAGGATCACCCACTTATAATGCGAATGAGAAAAATGGTATAGTTTTGTTAGAAAATAATATTTCAATGTTAAAAAATGTATATCCAGAATGCTATTTATATATTTCTGGGGACATGAACGCCCGAACTTTGAATTTGCTTGATTTCATTCCTGATGATACTTTAGATCATATGTATACATTTTCGGTTGACTATGACACAGACACGTTCGACTTGCCGCGAAATAATAAGGATACAGATAGGTACAATTTATTCGGTAAATCACTTGTAGAGCTTTGTTGCACTCATAGTGTGCATATTATAAATGGCCGGCTACATGGGGATACATCTGGGAACTTTACGTGTATTGCAAATGATGGCCATAGTGTTGTCGACTACCATATCGCTTCTTCGGAATTATTCCCGATTATTTCAGATTTTAATATTGAAGAACGTGATAATTCCGATCATTTCCCAGTATATGCCCAACTTACGTTAAAGTGCAATCAAACAGAACAGGTCGAATGCGACGGAGAAAATCGCTCGCAAGAATTCGAATTCTTCGAGCAATATAAGTGGAGAGATAGTCTACGTGAAGATTTTATTCGGTCATTTAGAATAAATTTGGAATTAAAGTATAATGAAATTACGGCTTTAATCGGTGTGAATGTAAACGATGCGGTATTAATCATACTTGACCTCTATAAACAGTCGGCCAAAACTATGCGTTCGTTACCGAAAGCATCGTCTGCTACAAATATACAACCTTTATGGTGGGATAGTGAGTGCAACGAAGCAAAACGTTATAAATATTCATTGTTAAGACGATTTCGCTGGACAAATAGTGCAACGGATTTTAACAACTATAAAGCTGCTCGTAATACATTTAAGTATATTTGTACGACAAAAAAGTTAAAGCTACAATTTGATTGGCGGCAAAGCCTCATTAATGCACGAAACGATCCGAAAAGTTTCTGGAAATTAATTAAATTACAAAACTTGAATAATACGGCAATAACGGGAACTGGGCAGATACATGTAGAAGATTGGTTAACGTACTTTAAAAGTCTTTTATTTAAAGAAGGTCAGCCGCCTGCTTCAGATATAAACTTGCATGATTTTCAAAATAATGATGATATGGATATTTTATTGAATGCACCGATTTCAAATGAGGAAATAAACCGAAGCATAGCTAAACTTAAAACAGGGAAATCCTTCGGAAATGATGGGATAGGAACACAGTTTTACAAACACACTTGCGATTTCATAGTGCCCATACTGCACATATTATTCAATAAAATATTAGACTCTGGTGAATTTCCAGCCATATGGTGCGATAGCATTATAGTTCCTATTTTCAAATCGGGTTCGAGGGACGATCCATCAAATTACAGGGGGATATCTTTGATTAATATAATGTATAAGATCTTCTCAAGCATAATTAATGACAGAATTACTAAATGGTCGGAGCAGTTTGAAATTATCGATGAAGCCCAGGCGGGGTTTAGGGCAGGTTACTCGGTTATAGATAACATGTTCAATTTGCAAAGTATGGTCCAGAAATATATTTCGAAACCAGGTGGTAGGTTCTATGTACTATACGTAGATTTTCAGAAAGCATTTGATTCTCTAGTTCACTTTAAACTATTTTCAAGCCTTCTGAAGAAAGGCATCAACGGTAAGCTTGTGCATGTGTTAATATCTATGTATTCGAACATCCAGTCATATGTTAGGGTTGGAGACAAGTTTACTAAGCCATTTAAATGCAATATTGGAGCGAGACAAGGTGATTTAAATTCGCCGATAATTTTTAGTCTTTACATAAATGACCTTTGTACCCACCTCAGAGAGAAATGTCATAATGGAATATTTATTACTAATGATATACCAGATATTCTTTGCTTACTTTTTGCGGACGACGTAGCTAACTGTGCGGACACAGCAAGGAACTTACAAATACAGCTCAACGCAATTTCTGAATTTTGTGATAACACGGGCATGCAGGTTAACATCAAGAAAACTGAAATAATAGTATTTAGAAATGGCGGTCCACTGCGAAATTATGAAAATTGGTCCTTTAATGGAAATAATGTAAACACGACATCTGTATATAAATATATGGGATTACTTTTTACACCTAAACTCTCATGGACATCTGCTAAGTGTAAATTGGCTGCACAGGCTAGGAAGACAATATTTTCTATTAAAGGATATCAGAGGACATTTGGAAGTTTTATGCATAAAGATATATTTAAATTATTTGATTCGATGGTAGTGCCAATACTCACATTTGGTTCGGAAATCTGGGGACATGAATACGCCGACAAGATAGAACAAATACAAGTGCAATTTTGTAAATATTTTCTAGGTATTAATTCTACTGTTAATAATTCTGTAGCTCTTGGAGAGTGCGGGAGACTTCCACTATGTGTAATATATTATACCAAGTGCATAAAATACTGGTGTAAATTGCTTCAAATGTCCAACAATCGCTTTCCTAAGAACTGTTACAAAATGTTGAAATCTCTAGACGATATTGGTAGAAAAACTTGGGCCACAAACGTTAAAACATTATTGTATAGGTATGGGTTTGGGTATGTGTGGCTAGCACAAGATGTTGGTGACATTAACCTATTTGTCTTAACATTTAAACGAAGGATCTCAGATTGTATGACTCAAACTTGGCATGATGATATAATCAACTCACCCAGGTGTGATACATATAAACATATTAAATCCTTATTAAATCCTGAAAGATATTTAAACATTGACCTTTCGTTCAATCTCAAACGATCATTTGCACGTTTTAGATGCTCCTCTCACAGACTAAATATTGAAATTGGTCGACATTTTAACATTGAAAGAGAAAATAGAATATGTTTATTTTGTTTCTTAAATTCCAATATAATGGTGATAGAAAACGAATACCATGTATTTTTTAATTGTTCTAAGTATACTCATGTTAGAGAAACACATCTGTATAATTGGTATATAGGGCATTCAGAACATGCAGATTTTTATCGATTGCTTCAAAGCGAGAATCCAGAGACTATTAGAAAAATTGCTCTTTTTATAACAAAACTGTTTGAAATTATAGATAAAACATAGTTCCACATTATATACTGTACCAGTTTTCAGACACTTCAAATGTATATTTAATATATTGTAACACAACTTTGTAAAACATCAATGATCAATAATTACTGTTGTATTTTGGGCCGGAGGCCTTTATTTACTCAGTAAAACATCTTGTATCTTGAAAAATTGGGTGTCCAAAGGTGTCTATATGAAGTTAAGGGTTGAACATAGTTTGACATGGTCATCTTGTCCATATAAGCTCATTGTTGTCATCTTTAACCCAACTCATAAAAAAGGTCATCTAAAACTTACTAGTGTTTAACCCTTTACTTCATATAGACTCCTTTCGACACCTCTAATATAGAAGGCTTTTGAATTATTGGGTGGATTATGTTTATATTTACTGACAGAGTGGAAAACAGTGCAGGAAGTGTTCAGATTGCTCATTATGAGCAATCTGAACTCTTCCTGCACTGTTTTCAAAGGCCTTCTGTGATAGTGCGGGGAAAATGCGTATCTATGGAGTAAAGGGTTAAATTAGATGCAAAGAAAATATGTAGACCTGTAGACCACATACAACACATCAGCACCTGCTACCGTAGATTAACCTGAGGTGTTTGTCACTCTTCATGTTGACCTCCGAAGTTGACCACAATAGTTTCTCCCGTATTTACAATTAGTGGTTTACCTATGATAGACTGTAATGGCTGCCTTTAATCAGTGGATTTAATCTGTCAGTGTACCCATTGTCGGGGCTCTCACAGTCTCTCTGTCACTCTTTATAGTATTTAATTCATAATTAATTCAGGACTACGAATATTTCTATTGTGGACAGAAGACCCTGTCAGCCCTGGGATTTACTGTGTTTGTAGAGTTAAACATTAGAGGAAGTGAATAATTCTTTGTGTTGTATTCATGTGCATTTTCGTGGAATTTTTTTTTTTATGAAATTAAGTAACATGTGTTTAAGTGATTTTCTTATATGGTTGGTGTCGAGTATAATACAGGAAAAACATAAGCTGCCTATAAGATTTTTTTATGAAATTTATTGACATGTTTTGAAGTAATGAAAATGAGATTCAAGATTAATTTATAGTCAGTGAAAATCAAGGACACTGTTAGCTATTTATAGCTATTGACAAACATAAAAAAATATTGTTTTTGTTTTTAACATTGGATTATATTTGAATGAAAAGTTGTGTGCTTGTTTACATAGAAATGTTATGTGAATGTGTTCAAATATGTAGTGTTATTTCATTGTCTCAGAGATTTAAAGATAAAATATTAAGTATTAAACAAATATTGTTGAAGGATTTTTCAATGCTAATCAATAGATAAGAAGAATTGAGAATTTATGAATAGATTCAGTTGTTTGGTTCAACCATCTGTTGAACACTTGAATATGTTGAGTTTCTGATTGTGTGTTCCATTACAAATTCAAATTGTTTTGTTGTATGAAATATCTGGATTAGTTTGCAGTCAGGTCTAACACAGGTGTATTTTAAACTGGTCACCAGGGGTCAGATTTGGCTAAGGTGCTGTCCCAAGATCACTTAACCTCTCAGTGCAAAGGTCAAGGGTTCATCCCCTGTTCTCCTAAATAACTTGATATGAGAAAGTTTGCCCGTTACTTACAGAAGGCTGATGGTTCTACTCAGATTCATTCTGTTGTCTTCCCCTGTAAAACTGATAGTCTTGTGTAACCTTAAATGTGTTTAAAATGGTGCAAAACCCCATTGCAAACCGGTCTCGATGTCTCTATACTATTTCCCAGTCTTTGACAAATGTTATTGAAGGGTACTATGATACTGTTCGAATTATTACTCAAAACAAATAATAAACCAATATTGGAGCTTTACACCTGCCGGGGCATGCTCCCGGTATATGCAGAACACCACCAGTCCTGTGCTGGTTAGAATTTCAGGCTCACCATATCTGTGGATTATTTTCCTCTGGTCGCCTTTATGATGCAGAGGTCCAACAAGTGATCTTACATTGAATTGAACTGAAAATCACCCTTGATCATTGTTCATTTATGTGGAAAACCAAAGTTATGTTGCCTTTGCTATTTCATTTCTGGTTTCTTACAGTTGGGGAAAGTTTCAAAAATACTTTTTTGCCAGTAAAGACACAGTGCAATAATTGATCTGTTGCGGGCTGTCAGTCAAACAGTTAGATCATCCAATCAGCGATTAGTATTGTTTCCAGGGTCCTCATTTCCATTAGGCAAGCCAACTGTCTCAAAGTAAACTCTACATTGTATTACATTATATTTACTTAGACAAACAATGCCACATGGCCAGTGGGCGGAGCGATCCTCGCTCTTGCATCAGGTTAATTAGATCGTCCTGGGTACTTCCCATTGAAAATAGCAACATCTTTTTTTGCTTATATCTGAGGCGTGCCTGATAAAAGATTTATTGAAAACAATTGCCTTCCATTAAAATAACTTAAAATGTCAACAAAAGCTTGTATCTATTACAGACACCATGTAGTAAGTGGATTGTCATGTATCCAAGTTTAAATACATCTTGTGTAACAAATAGTACAAACAGGACATTGATATATATAAACTTGATATTGTCATCAAGAAAAAAACACCTTGAAAACTTAAACTTAATTTCAAACTCTTTTCCTGTGGTAACAAACACCTGCAACTAATAAACATGAACATTTAAGAGTTTTTTCAAATGGGAATGAAAATAATTATATTGTCTTAATTGAACTTACCACTAAAGACTTAAAAAATGATACAAGATTCTTCCTAGTTTGGCGCTCAGCATTTAGAATAGTTCTAGGTCTGGTTGGCTCGGTGTCAGTATAATGTCACTGAGTGGGATCTCGTACCTGTGGCATGATACTACTGTGTAGCAGCACTTGTCTGAAGTAGATATTGTCACGATTTGATTGAAAAATTGTTGAAAGTGATACTACACATCATACAACAACAATTTGAATTTATTTGTTGGTGACTGGGTGGTCTAGGGCACTCTGAAGGTCACTTACCTCTCACCACTTGGGATATGGGTTTGAGACCAGCTTGGCAAAAACAAAATACTGTGAGCAAGTTTGCCAGTGAACGGGCAGTGGTACTACTCAGATTTATGTTTTCCACCATAAAAAAAAACAAACAGTCTACCATAATTATATCTATATAATGTGTAATGTTTGGAAAAAAATAGTGGGGGTAGGGGAGGGGTGGGGGGGACTATTTATATATATGGAAGAAAAACTACATTAGTTAGTCCACAATCATAATGCACTTGTCATAGAATAATGATTGGTTGAATTATAATGGTCCATTAATGGTGTGTGGTTTGGAAATAAAAGTCGAGGAGGCCTTGATAAACTGGCTTAGCTGGTCTTATTGCTATCGATGCAATCAAGTTCTCATGTGCCAAAATGAGATCATAAATTGATAAATGGTTCTGCGGTGAGATGCATTTCCTTATATGGAGAGACATGATTTATTAGGGGTAAATATGACATCTCCGGAATTAGCACACTGTTATTATTGATTCTAAGTTGCAAGAATTGAGTGTTTGGTTGTGGGGTTTTTTTTTGTGCAAATTACAAAGTGCAAAATTCTAGAAATACAGATTTATTCAAGAAAGGGCAGATTTAGCGCACAAATATGATATGTTAACATGCTCCCATGAAAGTGTTAAACAGGCATTCTGCAAAATTGATTGATTAAAACAGTTAATTAATAGAATAATTAAATAAGGAGCATTTTATATTAGTCTTTCATTATTCATATATCTCACCATTTAACATTATCTTAACTGATATACATTTCACTGTGATTATCATTTTGAACCCCCCAGCTCAGTAAAAAAAAAAATGCAAAAATTGTTTACAAGTTGCTTGTGGAAAAACAGTGTTTCTCTGCTGAGATTCTCTCCAAGGTCAGTCTTCACCAGTTAAACTGTATTGAAACAACAAATTAAAAGTAAAACAGTATTTACTGTAGGTTCTGTTGTAAGAAAATCTAGAAATAACAAACAGACTGTCTTAAATTGGATTGTTTTCCATCCTTCTTTGTGTGACCTAAGCACACTCTGCAAGGAAAATGTGAATATAGAAAGTAATTTATATTTGATGATATTAGAAAATGTCTTCATCAGTTTCTTGGCACGCACTCACATTACTCATTACGGTTTTGGTTTTAGATTTAAATGTCAGGTTTGTAGTTTCGCAGCTCATGTGAGCTGTGCATGGGATTCGCCTGTGCGTAACATTATGATGATGTATTTAGAATATATTGTCCCAAAATCATCACATCAGATTCTGGGTTTTTAGTCCAAATTAAGGACAAGTGAAATACAAACCTTACAGAAACCTACTGCACCAAGATCTATGCCACACAGTCATGTTGTACTGCTCCCAAGACACCCATATTTGGTTAAAGACATTACATTGTGGTAGAGGGTTCGAGTTAAATTTTCAAAAGATTACCCAAATGAATATTGACCTTTGATTGGTTTAGATTTGCTTTCAAACCCAATGATTGGTTGAGATTTGCTTTAACACCCAATCACTTATACTGCTTTTGGTGAAAATATGTCTTTAATTGTGCATTATGAAGTCACTGTCATCGTAATTCATATGGAAATGTCTGTTACATGCATATGGACATATCTGTTACATGCATATGGAAACCTATGTTATATGCATATGGAAACCTCTATGTTCCATGCATACAAAAATCTATGTTTTATGCATATGGGAACCTCTACATTCCATGCATGCAAAAATATCTGTTTCATGCATATGGAAATATCTGTTACATGCATATGGAAATCTATGTTATATGCATATGGAAACCTCTATGTTCCATGCATGCAAAAATCTCTGTTATATGCATATGTTATTAAAGATGCATTAAAGATAGGATTGGTGACAATTTTCCATAGCATGGCATATAACACAGTGATGGGCAGAAATTGTAAATAAAATAATTGCTAGTAACTATTATCACTGACAGACCTGACAGGGGTTAGTAGACAGGGGTTGGCAGACAGGGGTTGGTAGATGGTAGACAGGGGTTGGTAGATAGTAGACAGGCTTGATCTAGATATATCTAGATATATCTAGAGATGTTGTCATGCCCTTACTGACAGATTATGTAACCTCAGTGTGGGATAACTAGTTAATCTTACTTACAGCATATTTTACTGTAAATATACAAATGTACCACATTTCAGTAAAAGGGGGAGTGGGGGGGGGGGGTGCTTAAAATCTGATGGATGGCTCTGACACTGTGGATTACTTGCCTTCTACCATGTCGGTTTCCTGGTCCCAGATCCTCCCGACTGAAGATCCTTCCAACTGAAGATTTACCCTACAGGTTCCCAGCCTGTACCAGAGATTGTGAGTAGGTGGGAGTGGCAGTGGTTGTACTTTGATAGACTCTCGCAGATGCTTACAGTTTTACCTTGACATTAAAACTTGGTGCCCCTTTTTATGGAATGAAATTGTGTTAAACTAAAATAGATATGACACTCTTACCAGATGACTATTCATTAATCGATGTGAGGTATTCAGTACAGGTTATCATAGAAGAAAGTGAGTGCAACCTGGATGTGGAAACAATAGCTTTCATTACTATGGGCAACTTAACATGAAAGTTGCAAACATTTTACATCAGTCCTTAAACCAAAGCAACATGTTTCATGTTGTGCACTAACCGTTGCTTTTGCCATTTAAAGTACAATAAAGTGACATATAAATGGGATATTGACAAAGTGTCAGACATGTGCTTATACACTTTTTATATCATCAGAATCAACAGTGAGTTCATTTGTATCAGGTGTGGCCTGTTTAAAAATGTTTTTTTTGTCTGAATGTCTGATTATGGAAATTATTTTTTTGATGATTTATCCAGTTTCATTTTAATGTTTGAAAGTTGCACTCCTGATGATGAATGATAAAGAATAAATTAGTTGCAGAAGATCAGATTTTTTTTTTTTTACAATAAGAGTTATTTCCCCTTTCAAACAGCTGTAATTGGTATAATGAACATTGGCAGGGAGCTACAGGGCACTGCATATAACTTTAATTGATAAGTCACAATTTTCTACTCTGAAGCAAAACCAGTTTTATCCAGGTAAATTTAATGGTTTTATGTTTCATCAAGGTTAATGAACAACACTCACATTGCTTCTGGTAAAAAGTTGCTGAACATAAAAATTATTGAAAGTTTCACTCAATTGGTTGTAAATCTTTTCCATAACATTGTATTTCATAATTAATTTATTCTGTAGACAAAAGAAGTTTGCATTGTTTAATTTCAATCAGACAAGCAGTTGTATATTTCAATTATTCCGTATCCCAGTCTTAACTTGTCCCGGACACTCAGACAAGTGTTAATGTAAAGCCTGGTTCTATATCGGATAACCAAATCTTTCTATAAACATTTGACAGATTAAATAATGTTAGTCACAACAGCAGTTGTTACGACATCATTTTATAGAATACTGTGGGTCCTATATGGTCGAGTGGTCTTAGGCGCTGTTTCTAGATCACTTACCTCTCACCGCTAAGGTTGCAGGTTCGAGTCCTGCTTGCTCCACAAACTTTATGCGAGAAAGTTTGCCTGTTACTTGTGGAAGGACAGTTGTTCTACCCAGATTCATTCTGAGGTCTTCCTCCAACATTAAAATACGGATATGGCGTTATATAAGCTGAAATGTGTTGAAAATGATGTTGAGCTCCATTCTAATTTCTTTTTTAAAATAATAGAACACTTTTACCCACAGACAGTAGATTTTGATGAAGCAGTTTGAATTATTATCTGCTGGCCTGTAGGGATTTAACAATAGTGTTTTACAGAATATAATAAATGTTTACATATTTCTTGATATCCGTAATGTGATACAGTTCCTTTCCACCATACCAATCATATGTATATCTTATATTCTGTACACCAGTTCTCCCATCTATAATACATGATAGATGATTTCCAGTTTAAAATTAGATAAAGCGTGGAGTTTTCAGTCTTGTATCTAATTAGCCGTTACCTCTGAGAGACCTGTTTACTTTTATACTCTGATGGTTAGGATGATGTTGCTGAAATTGAATTTCAGCCAATTTCTGTTCGTTCAGAGTTGAGGAATTTTCGCAGCTTGGTAAAAAAAATTAAAGAAATACAGAAATGAAGAATGTTTGCAATTCTCTCTAGTCTGAAAACTTTGCTTCTGTTACTTCTTTAGTTAGTTTCGTATCTCTCCGCTGGGTGCATTTTACACTGAGAGTCTTCCTTTATTGAATGTAGAATATTCATTTTCGTTGTTCACCTGGGAGCTGAGATATTATTACAGGGAGTTAATCAGTATTGTGATGTTAGCTTCTACCTTGATCAATTTTCCAGAAGTTTATTGTTTTTAATGATTTTATGGGATGTTTATGGAGATTCATTGGTATTAGCACATGTGGAGTGAATTATTTGATTTCTCTGAGAGTCGGTTATGAAAGATGCACAGATTATACAAAATTTTCTCTTTAATGCTTGGTGCACTGGAGTATGTTTAGATTGTAGCTTTGGAATTTCAATACAATTAACTGTGTGGTATAAGCAGTTACAGTCGGGTTGTATTGTTGGATTTTGTTTTATTGAAATAGGTGTCTAGTCAGACAGTAGAAATAAACAGAATTAGTGCTGATTTGATTTTGTGTTTTAACATGTAGACAAAATTAATGACTCTATGATATTTTTGTTTTCGTTTAAATTATTAAAAAAAACAAACTTAAAAATAAAGTGTGATCGATAATTAAGCTTGACAAAGTCAAATTATACACTCATTTTTTAACGCTATATAAAAATATACTTAATAATTATAAATATTTTACTTTGACATATTTTTTTAATACAAAATTTGTAACAAAGACCATTGTATTGAACACTAAAGTGTGGTCCATTCAGTGGCATATATTTTTTTAAGTTTAATGGTTATTGTAGAATTCATGAAGTTCGTTATTTACTTCATATAGAATTCATGAAGTTCGTTGTTTACTTAATGTAGAATTCATGAAGTTGTTCACTTTATGTAAAAATCCATGAAGTAAGCTGTTCACTTCATGCAGAATTCATGAAGTTTGTTGTTTACTTAATGTAGAATTCATGAAGTTTTTCACTTTATGTAACAATCCATGAAGTAAGCTGTTCACTTCATGTAGAATTCATGAAGTTTGTTGTTAACTTTATGCACAATTAATTGCTTTTTCTGATAAAAGTTCTACACATTCATAATTATTCGATCATATTTTATTGTCCTGGAGCAAATGCTGTCTAGCTGCTTATATAATTCATATACAGTTAGACCGTTTTTGCACCACGTTGAAGATTTATCAATTCCATTACCATCTTGCTACCCCTTGTACCCCGGGGTGTGATTTTCCATAAAACCTTACAATTATAACCAAACCAATTACAATACTGGCCTATCTCAGTTAATGCACTTAAGCGTATTTACAAGTTCTATTGTTTCAATATAAAAGGTAATTAATGAATAGCTAATTAGTGCAGGCAGGGGTCATGACAAGGTCATAACAGCTCTGCTACAAACTGGCACACAAGTGATAATAGACATAGCTGAAGATATAGAACACACTGTGTTACATACATGAATATGTACACAGTACAGTCAGTGTAAATGTTAATACCGGGAAGGAAACATGTGAAATGGGTGTACTGCCGAACAAGTAAACACTGACTGGATTATAACCCGACATGAAAAATTAAGCTGGATATATGTAAAAAAACGGATTATATACTTAGATAAATAGATAACTGGATTTTTATTTACTGTATTACTAATATCTAGCTACTGTGTGAAATACACACAAAAATCTAAACGAAAAGAACAATAGGATTAATTAATTTCGTGTGATTTTTTTTTTAAAATTGGATATATAAAAAATAACAGCATGACTATTGTTGAACGCAGCTTCCTCGTGAGCTTTATGGTGGACGCCCGTGGTGGGGCAATGAGGGGCACACGCCACTCCGGGATCAGGATTGTCATCCCCCCTGGCAAGGCGTCCATGCCGACAAGGATTTTGTGCCGTTTAATCAAGAAGGAGAAGTTACTCCATCCTCCAGTCGTTAATGAAGGAGAGGCCCTTGCCAACAGGATTATTGAGATGGGACCACACGGAACAAAATTTTTAGGGTAAGTTATTCATGAGTTTTCGTATATATATTTTCATCTTCTGTGTAAATACGGTTTAACTATGTATTAACGTAAGAAATGTGATGTTTTTTGAAAGCAGGGCGATGGTTTAATATATAGAGTGTTGATCACTTGTGCCAATCATTGCTGGTTGGATCTCCAGGCTATACCCAATGCTTCTGTAATAAAAAAAAAAATAGTTGCGTTAAGATCTACTCATGAAACAGACTTGAGAATGACTCACAAAAGTTGTGATAAGCTAAAATAAATCAATATGAACAAAAACAGACATGCTTTCATCCCCTGCGATGAACAGGAAAGTTGTTTTATTTTCAATGTACATTCTAAATTTTTCTACTTTTAATCGCACAGAAACATTCCATGACGGCAAGAAATTTTATAAGTAATAAACATCCTATAAACATTATTTTATGATGTGCAACAACATGCATCTATAATGAATAAGATGATTATGCTTAATATATGATTTGTTTCATCCGGGAGCGTTACCTTAATCTAAAATATATTACAAAGATGATTATGCTTAATATATGATTTGTTTCATCCGGGAGCGACAATTATTCTGTTGTATGTCACATAGCTTCATGATTTGTTTTGTTTTACAGTTTCTCATTTAGCAGGTATCCCCAGCTGTGTCTTCTTAGGTCTCTTCTCTACACTTAAGGCCAAAATTTACACTTCTGTATTTTCTATAATTATTTACTACCAAATTTTATACATATTGTTTGAAAATCATTATTTGCATCAGTTGTTCCATGCATTACATGGCCTAAAGACATTAATGATACCATCAACATATTGGACTACTATTTTTCATCTGGCCCGATAACATGAATATTGACTTCGGATAACGTTGCTTTGGTGTGCGACAGCAGGTCACCATCTCTGTTAAAAGTATGTTTTGCTATCTCCACCCCTTTATCTTTATAATCCATTATTTGTCAACATAAATGTTTAAGTTTGATAAATTCACTATTCATATTTAGGTCAACATGCTCAAATAGCATTTTAGCTTACATCCCCAGAATTTAAGTTGAAGTATTGAATTTGTATTGACGGAGGGCACCTGCATGTGGATTTCTTCTCATGTAAAACTTTTAAACCTAAGACGCATGTGCAGAGGGTATGAGGTTGGGGGTCTGCCCATAGCCTTGATATTTCCCAAATATTAAAAAAAAATCTTTTATTAGAGAAAATGGTATTTAACATATAATTGAACCCACCTAGAATTTGGAGATCCCTTCAGAGATTTTCCGAACCCGTATTTGACCCAACCCCTAACACCCTCCCCAA
The DNA here is from genome assembly GCA_029582155.1 of Panopea generosa. Taxonomy (NCBI): domain Eukaryota; kingdom Metazoa; phylum Mollusca; class Bivalvia; order Adapedonta; family Hiatellidae; genus Panopea; species Panopea generosa. Next base: position 53,576,592 of record CM055895.1, read on the forward strand.
CTGGAAATTTTTAATCAGCTCACAAGTCTATTACATGCGTTAGTAGTGGAAAAATTCAGTTTTATCTACCTTGATGTTTCACCTGATGCGGACAGGAAAGATGTCACCATAAAACATTCACTGATGTCAGTCAGCTTTGACTTCACACATTTACCAAGAACATTATAAAGCACTAAATGTCAAACACATCAAATTTTAAAATATGGTTTTGAAAAGGAATATGCAAGCTTTGAATTCAAAAATGCCATTTAAAAGATATAAGCATATAAAAGATTTCTAAACATTCGTTGAATAAATTTGATTCAAGTCACTTATGAGTTTTAGGAATTAAACACAAATAAAAAATTTATGATATGCATAAAAAGAATTGCTGTATTTAAGAAAAAAATGAATGAGACAGGTGGTAGAGTAAAAGGTTTCTCTGTAAAACAGAAAAGAAAGTTGGCATCAGGTCACATGAAACATGTGTACAGGTTATGGTGAGACTTGAACCTGTGACTTTCAGGCTCCCTGGCCATTCTCTTGATTCTCTACCGACCCTTGGCTGACGCCTGATCTCAGCAAGTCAATCTAAGCAGAGTACCAGACTGTTGTTACATATTTCTTATACACATGATAGGACATAAACAGTGTTCTTGTATATTTGTAATACCATCACAAGTTTCAAGTTTTAGACTTATCTTCTCTGCCAGATTGTGAAAGTGTTCCTGTACCTTTATCTACCTCTATCTGGAGAGATCAAATCTTTAGATGCATTACAAGGCCATCTCCTGCTATATTGACATGCGGTTACATTAGTATTAAGTGCATGGGTATGGATGTTTCTTAAAGTAATGGGTAAGATAGATAAGGCCAATGCAAATCCATCTATATCAGGTACAGGCTAAAGTAAACAACTAGTCTGAAGGAAATCCATCTATATCAGGTACAGGCTAATGTAAACAACTAGTCTGAAGGAAATCCATCTATATCAGGTACAGGCTAAAGTAAACAACTTGTCTGAAGGAAATCAATCTATATCAGGTACAGGCTAATGTAAACAACTAGTCTGAAAGAAATCAATCTATATCAGGTACAGGCTAATGTAAACAACTGGACTGAAGGAAATCAATCTATATCAGGTACAGGCTAATGTAAACAACTGGACTGAAGGAAATCAATCTATATCAGGTACAGGCTAATGTAAACAACTAGGCTGAAGGAAATCAATCTATATCAGGTACAGGCTAATGTAAACAACTAGTCTGAAGGAAATCAATCTATATCAGGTACAGACTTATGTAAACAACTAGTCTGAAGGAAATCAATCTATATCAGGTACAGGCTAATGTAAACAAGTAGTCTGAAGGAAATCAATCTATATCAGGTACAGTCTAATGTAAACAACTAGTCTGAAGGAAAACAATCTATATCAGGTACAGGCTAATGTAAACAACTAGTCTGAACGAAATCAATCTATATCAGGTACAGGCTAATGTAAACAATTAGACTGAAGGAAACCAATCTATATCAGGTAAAGGCTAATGTAAACAATTAGACTGAAGGAAATCAATCTATATCAGGTACAGGCTAATGTTAACAACTAGGCTGAAGGAAATCAATCTATATCAGGTACAGGCTAAAGAAAACAACTGGACTGAAGGAAATCAATCTATATCAGGCATAGGCTAAAGTAAACAAGGAACAGGTTAATTTAAAGAATTAGGTGCAAGGAAATCAATCTATATTGGGTACAGGCTTATGTAAACCAACTATAGACTGAAAACATTCAATCTTAAAAAGAATTTGACATGAAGTGCTGTGCCTAATCTATTCCCAATTGGTTGCATAAAGCAGGAATTGATTTGGCATAAATCCAAAATCTTTCGTTTTATTTACATTTTGCCGATGAGTAATTCTGGCATGCACTGTGAAGGTCAAAGCATAAATGTTTGTTTTACCAAGTAAACCATTGTCTCGAAGATATTTCATTTTCAATGTACATTGATACTTCCTGACATATTAGGGGTAGTGATTCAAGGTTAAGATCATTGACCTCTCACTGTTAAGGTTGTGGGTTTGAGACCATCTCAGTTCAAAACTTTATGTGAGAAAATTTACCAGTTACTTGCAGAAGTATAAATGCATCTTAAGTCTTCCTCCACCAATCAAACTGAGAGTGATGACAGGTAAAATGTTAAAAATGACAATTAACCCTGTACGTTATTGGTACTTTGGCTGTACATTCAATTCATAATTTAAAAAAAGGCCACCAATCAGTTTTCCGTTCAAACAATAATTACAAGCAAATTATGTAACACTTTGGTTTTGACTGAAAATGTTTTCTATCAAATGTGTCTATCAATATCTATTAGATTATAAAATTTATGATTAAGTTTCCTGCCACAATTCAGCATCTTATTAATTATAAATAAAAATTCCTAAAACGCACAACTACAAAAGGTGATCACAGACTGAGACATCAACAAAACAGAGGCATTCCTCATTAGACATTTAACATGTACAAACACTCACCAGCTCTGTTTTATATGTGTAAACCAAGTTAATTGGATCACATAAAAATAATTATCTCAAAATATTTTAATAGCTTTTGGCAATTTGGCAACCTTTTCTCCTCTCAGCAGATCAATAAAATGGGAGGAACGGCTCTCTCCAGAAAACTTGATAGTATTCCAAAAATTTGCAACAAAAAATTCCATAATTTCTCAGCTTGCTGTTCTTAGCCATTTTATACATTTACAATAAAATGGAGATTTATACCAATCTCTATCTGGCTCTTCTTTCACCAACATTTACTTCAATACTTAAAAAAGTTTAAATCTAAGAAAAGCAGCCAGGTGATCATGATTTTTAGACTGTTTCCGGCAAAACTGCACATTGTTTCATTGGTATTTATTATATAATAGATGAATAACCAGTCACAACTTAGTTTGGTGGTAAAACATAAGTCAGGGCCTTATGATATTGTGTGAATCTCTATCAGTAAACTCAAAATGAAATTGGAACAAGGATGGAAGGATCCAGAATAGATAATGGTTTAGTGTTATTCTTATCTTTGTTTGAATATTTTGCATAATTTTTATGCCATTGCTTACAGACTGGGCAGGTATTCGAACCATACCTGGATTGATAGTCAGACACTATACTGGCTAAGCTAACCTGTCCCAGCTCCACTGGGTTGAGCCTAGGATCAATTCCGCAATATCTTATATGAGTGGCCAACACCCTAATCACTGCAGGCTCATCATTACAACTTTTACAATTTATTTTTTGCTTGACTGTATTTTGTAATGCCAAGAAATGGGTTTATTGTTGTTTTTTTTATGAAAATGTATTTTTGTAATGTTTGATGTTTGCTCATTTGCACACCTAGAGTTTCCTGTTCCAGATGTTGGTGAGGGAGTCAGCTGGTTACATCAGAGAGCTACACTACTCATCACATATTGTTATAATTACTCTTGTAATGATACATCTGTATTGTATGATTGCTGGCAGATAACACCACTTTGATGTGGCAGCATGGAGCAGGACATGCCAGGAATCATTGTGTGATGAACACACTGCCTTATTATGCATTATTTATGTTTTAGTCATGTTGCTAGGTCATTTGGTTATGGTATAAGTCACTAATGGATATAAGGAGTAGACAAGCATCTGAGCCTTCAAAAATAACAAAATATGTATTATGCCTGCTAAAATCATGTTTTATTTATCATAGGTAGAACATGTTATTTATCATAGGTAGAACATGTTATTTATCTTAGGTAGAACTTGTTATTTATCATAGGTAGAACATGGTATTTATCATACTATTAGGTACAACATGTTATTTATCATAGGTAGAACATGAAATTTATCATAGGTAGAACATGTTAATTATCATACTGTTAGGTAGAACATGTTATTTATCATAGGTAGAACATGTTATTTATCATACTATTAGGTAGAACATGTTATTTATCATAGGTAGAACTTGTTATTAGGTAGAACATGTTATTTATCTTAGTTAGAACATGTTATTTATCATATTATTAGGTAGAACATGTTATTTATCATAGGTAGAGCATGTTGTTTATCATACTATTAGGTAGAACATGTTATTTATCATAGGTAGAACATGTTTAGTTATGCACTAGTCTATCCCATCCGCCATGTGATTAAGGCATTATACAGTAAACCTCAATAAATTAAACCCCTCAAAGCTGGTATTAGAATAGTTCGAAAATTGAAATTTTCAAATAAAAGAAAATGAGAAAGATATGAAATAAGGTTTGAAGGGAGTAAGTATATCAGAAAAAACGCTATGAATGTCTTAAAAATAAAAATAATTATTAAAATGGATGAAAACCATGTTATTAATAAAAACGAATGGTTTGTTTTGTCAAATCCACCAAAACATGGCAAAATCAATTTTTAAATTGAAGTGGTAAACTTTAAACAAATCCCCATTCTAAAAATAGTCAGTACTTAAAAACTGCTTCACGTCATTCAGACTCTTTCTAAGATGAAACAATTTTTACTACGTGTAAGCCTGTATCAAGGCAGATTTGCTTTTTAAAAAACCCTGCGTAAACCCTCATAAACTTCTATATTTTATTAAAATTCACTAAAGCATAATTATGTGCCTGTTCAGATTTTTTGTTGCACCCCTCTAAACTTAAATCCTGGATCCGCCCCTGTACATCAAAATGAAACCATGTGAGTCATTTAATATGTCACAAAATATATGTTTCACTTTTAAGCCGGGAAATCTATTTTGATCTAACCTAGGCCCTTAGCCCAAGTTAGGAAATCCCTTTTTAATATATTATTTTGGTATGCTAAAATAGATAGCCTTTTGCCAATACACGGTCAGTAAGTATATAATTATATGCATAATTGGAAAAATATGATTTTAGCCAATTTTAAAAGTTTGAACCATCCTGACATACTCCCTTTAAGAGTACTTGTTATAATAGAAGGGCACCAAAAAGAAAATAATTTCAAATCAACTAGCTGTGATGAAATTGGTTACATAATTATAAATCTATGTGGGATTACAGTGAAATAGCTTTAAACAACATCATGAGTGACTCGGAGCATGTTGAGCACACCCTTAATTAAGCACTACTGGATAATTGCCAGTGTAATTGCCTATATTTGCAATCACAGACAGGAAATTACAATAACCATACTGTGGCCAAAACACAAAGTGGAGATTAATTAGTTTCAAGTACATGAAACTAGATCTTGTAATTGCCAAAATGAAACAAAAAACCTTGTTCTGGTTCATAAACTACTATGTATATCATGCATGGTTATATAAAAGCTATTCATTAACTGTCTCAAACTTGTTTGCTATTATCATATACATTGCGCTTTTGAATCTTTCTAATGAACAGAAGTTTCAAGAAATTTAGATTTTTTATCATTTAGAGGTACGTCTCTCTTTTCATCTCCATCAGGTATTTGGTATATAGGAAACCTAAACTCTTAAGAAGGTTTACAGGCATTTTGGGTCCATGATTATTATGGAAGGTCAGTTTGATCCTAAACTGGCCATATAACACATGGGATCTTTAACATGGAAGTTCAGTTAGATCTTCAACTAGCCATATAACACATGGGACCTTTAACATGGTAGTTCAGTTAGAGATCTTCAACTCGCCATATAGCACATGGGATTTTTAACATGGAAGTTCAGTTAGATATTTAACTGGCCATATAGCACATGGGACTTTTAACATGGAAATTCAGTAAGATTTTCAACTGGCCATATAGCACATGGGATTTTTTACATGGAATTTCAGTTAGATCTTTAACTGGCCATATAGCACATGGGATTTTTAACATGGAAGTTCAGTTAGATCTTTAAATGGCCATATAGCACATGGGACTTTTAACATGGAAGTTCAGTTAGATTTTCAACCGGCCATATAGCACATGGGATTTTTGACATGGAAGTTCAGTTAGATCTTTAACTGTCCATATAGCACATGGGACTTTTAACATGGAAGTTCAGTTAGATTTTCAACTGGTCATATAGCACATGGGACCTTTAACATGGAAGTTCAGTTAGATATTCAACTGGTCATATAGCACATGAGACCTTTAATATGGAAGTTCAGTTAGATCTTCAACTGGTCATATAGCACATGGGACCTTTAACATGGAAGTTCAGTTAGAGATCTTTAACTGGCCATATAGCACATGGGACTTTTAACATGGAAGTTCAGTTAGATTTTCAACTGGCCATATAGAACATGGGATTTTTGACATGGAAGTTCAGTTAGATCTTTAACTGGCCATATAGCACATGGGACCTTTAACATGGAAATTCAGTTAGATTTTCAACTGGCCATATAGCACATGGGATTTTTGACATGGAAGTTCAGTTAGATCTTTAAATGGCCATACTGCATATGGTACTTTTAACATTAAAATCTGCGTAAGCGGTCACCTATTAAGCAGCCACTTGTCTTGAGTCGCCACATTTGCTTTTTCCCATTTCTATGCTTTCAGAGCAAATTAACCTGTTTTAAGCAACAACCTGTCTTAAAGGGCCACTTTTGCTCCCTCCCATGACTGGCTGCTTAAGACAGGTTGACTATGTCTGATAGTTTAGCACAGTTGTCCTGCCGCAAATATCAATCAAATGTTGACTCAAAACCCGATATCATTACTGGGAAAATATCATGGCCTTGATCCAACAAATGTATGAGACAAGCTGTAGTCGTAACAAATACTATTCAAGCATTCGAGAGTGTCTAATTCTTGCACCAGGATGTTGAAGTGCAGCCATTAAGGTAGTTCATAACAAATTCTCACAACTCCGATTTTGTTTCCTCTATCAGACAGGTAGGTTAGCCTGATCCACACCTGTTGATTGGCACTTCTGTCTGCTTGTGAAATTCTCACAAATCACATTTTCAACAGATGTATCACAATACACTCTTTCCTTCACACAAATTTCTGCTGTTAAAAAAAAAACAAAAAAAAAAACTGATATAATTTCAAAGCTTGCAGTTTCCAGTTACTGCATCTTTAAAACCCACTGCACATGTTCAGAATCACATTAATCAGTATCCTGAATAGTTCTGGCATAGCCTATTGCAGTAGTTTATGCATATGCAGCTGTTCATGTGCATGTTGATTTATATTGGGTGATATAAAATGGAATACTGATATATTTAAGCTGCATTATCTTCCATTAAGAACAAACACTCAAGCTCCAGACATGGCAGAGATGTAGCTACTCTGGAATGAATCCAATAATGTGAATTGAAAAACATTGGTAAATATTTAGCAAGCATTTAGTAAAAAACGTAGGGGATTGAATCATGCATGCTTCTGGCATACATTGGCGGATATAGTGAGAGGGGAAGGGGTTGGACGGCAAGAGATCTGGGACCTTATAGGCCTGAGATAACAAAATTATTCTTTAAAAAAATTAAGATATTTTGTTGGTGAAAATGCAGAAAAATATGTACTCGGTCATTTTCTCCATGTGTAATGCTGTATACGGATAAGAATCAGTTGATTTAATTCTGATAACACTATAATAGTGCCATGTCCATAAAAGGCTTTGCTTTATATCTGAGCCAAGGCCCTGAATGTGCTCATTTGGTAGTGTGTCTAACTATCAATCCAGTGGTCTTGAGTTTGAATCCCCGCCCAGCAACAGTCTTTATAATGATTGATATACAACAATGCATCTCATTGTCATTTGTCTCTCAAAGTTGATTCAAGTTATCAGTTGCCTGAGGAGATGGTTATGTTTGAGTTCTGGTTAACAGGAAAGAGTGGTTAGGTTAACTAACTGCTCATCTATTAGCACTCAGTGACATATAAATGACGCCAATATTCAAACAAATTGTAGGAATCTATTTAATGGCAAGATTGTCACTGTCTTTTGTCCATCTCTATGAGCAGCTGAAACACTGTCCCTACATTAAGTGCCATATAACAGTGTCACTGTCACTATCTTCTGTCCATTTCTGTGAGCAGCTGAAACACTGTCCCTACATTTAGTGCTGTATAACAGTGTCACTGTCACTATCTTCTGTCCATTTCTATGAGTAGCTGAAACACTGTCCCTACATTTAGTGCCATATAACAGTCACTGTCACAATCTTCTGTCCATTTCTGTGAGCAGCTGAAACACTGTCCCTACATTTAGTGCTATATAACAGTGTCACTGTCACAATCTTCTGTCCATCTCTATGAGCAGCTGAAACACTATCCCTACATTAAGTGCCATATAACAGTGTCACTGTCACTATCTTCTGTCCATTTCTGTGAGCAGCTGAAACACTGACCCTACATTTAGTGCTGTATAACAGTGACACGGTCACTATCTTCTGTCCATTTCTATGAGTAGCTGAAACACTGTCCCTACATTAAGTGCCATATAACAGTGTCACTGTCACAATCTTCTGTCCATTTCTATGAGTAGCTGAAACACTGTCCCTACATTAAGTGCCATATAACAGTGTCACTGTCACAATTTTCTGTCCATCTCTATGAGCAGCTGAAACACTGTCCCTACATTTAGTGCTGTATAACAGTGTCACTGTCACTATCTTCTGTCCATTTCTATGAGTAGCTGAAACACTGTCCCTTCATTAAGTGCCATATAACAGTGACATGGTCACTATCTTCTGTCCATTTCTATGAGTAGCTGAAACACTGTCCCTACATTAAGTGCCATATAACAGTGTCACTGTCACTATCTTCTGTCCATCTCTATGAGCAGCTGAAGCACTGTCCCTACATTAAGTGCTGTATAACAGTGTCACTGTCTCTATCTCTTTGAGCAGCTGAAACACTGTCTCTACATTTAGTGCCATAAAACAGTGTCACTGTCTTTTGTCTATCCCTATGAGCAGCTGAAACACTGTCCCTACATTAAGTGCCGTATAACAGTGCACTGTCACTGTCATTTGTCCATCTCTATGAGCAGCTGAAACACTGTCCCTACATTAAGTGCTGTATAACAGTGTCACTGTCTCTCTCTTTGAGCAGCTGAAACACTGTCTCTACATTTAGTGCCATAAAACAGTTTCACTGTCTTTTGTCTATCCCTATGAGCAGCTGAAACACTGTCCCTACATTAAGTGTCGTATAACAGTGCACTGTCACTGTCATTTGTCCATCTCTATGAGCAGCTAAAACACTGTCCCTACATTAAGTGCCATATAACAGTGCACTGTCACTGTCATTTGTCCATCTCTATGAGCAGCTGAAACACTGTCCCTACATTAAATGCTGTATAACAGTGTCACTGTCTCTATCTCTATGAGCAGCTGAAACACTGTCCCTACATTAAGTGCCATATAACATTGCACTGTCACTGTCATTTGTCCATCTCTATGAGCAGCTGAAACACTGTCCCTACATTAAATGCTGTATAACAGTGTCACTGTCACTATCTTTTGTCCATCTCTAAGAGCAGCTACAACACTGTCCCTATATTAAGTACTGTATAACAGTGCAATGTCACTGTCATTTGTCCATCTCTATGAGCAGCTGAAACACTGTCCCTACATTAAATGCCGTATAACAGTGTCACTGTCACTGTCTTTTGTCCATCTCTATGAGCAGCTGAAACACTGTCCCTACATTAAGTGCCGTATAACAGTGCACTGTCACTGTCATTTGTCCATCTCTATGAGCAGCTGAAACACTGTCCCTACATTAAGTGCTGTATAACAGTGTCACTGTCTCTATCTCTTTGAGCAGCTGAAATACTGTCTCTACATTTAGTGCCATAAAACAGTGTCACTGTCTTTTGTCTATCCCTATGAGCAGCTGAAACACTGTCCCTACATTAAGTGCTGTATAACAGTGCACTGTCACTGTCATTTGTCCATCTCTATGAGCAGCTGAAACACTGTCCCTACATTAAGTGCCATATAGCAGTGCACTGTCACTGTCATTTGTCCATCTCTATGAGCAGCTGAAACACTGTCCCTACATTAAATGCTGTATAACAGTGTCACTGTCACTGTCTTTTGTCCATCTCTATGAGCAGCTGAAACACTGTCCCTACATTAAATGCTGTATAACAGTGTCACTGTCTCTATCTCTATGAGCAGCTGAAACACTGTCCCTACATTAAGTGCCATATAACATTGCACTGTCACTGTCATTTGTCCATCTCTATGAGCAGCTGAAACACTGTCCCTACATTAAATGCTGTATAACAGTGTCACTGTCACTGTCTTTTGTCCATCTCTAAGAGCAGCTACAACACTGTCCCTATATTAAGTACTGTATAACAGTGCAATGTCACTGTCATTTGTCTATCTCTATGAGCAGCTGAAACACTGTCCCTACATTAAATGCCGTATAACAGTGTCACTGTCACTGTCTTTTGTCCATCTCTATGAGCAGCTGAAACACTGTCCCTACATTAAGTGCCGTATAACAGTGCACTGTCACTGTCATTTGTCCATCTCTATGAGCAGCTGAAACACTGTCCCTACATTAAGTGCTGTATAACAGTGTCACTGTCTCTATCTCTTTGAGCAGCTGAAATACTGTCTCTACATTTAGTGCCATAAAACAGTGTCACTGTCTTTTGTCTATCCCTATGAGCAGCTGAAACACTGTCCCTACATTAAGTGCCGTATAACAGTGCACTGTCACTGTCATTTGTCCATCTCTATGAGCAGCTGAAACACTGTCCCTACATTAAGTGCCATATAGCAGTGCACTGTCACTGTCATTTGTCCATCTCTATGAGCAGCTGAAACACTGTCCCTACATTAAATGCCGTATAACAGTGTCACTGTCACTGTCTTTTGTCCATCTCTATGAGCAGCTATAACACTGTCCCTATATTAAGTGCTGTATAACAGTGGCTGTTTCCGAAATGGCATTCTGGGCTGTATTAATAACAATGGATATCAGGAACAGAAAAAGCCTCATCCATCTAAATTTCGTCGCTCCATTTATGCGGAATAATAAGCCTTACTAACGATGATACGAGCTGTTAGAAAAACGTGTGAAAAATATACATGTGATTGTGATCATAAAAAATTCAGCAACTTTATTTTTTATTGATCACAAAATAATAAAAGTGACTTGCTAGTCCTGGGAAGTGTAACATTCTGAATGAGTGAGGGTGCGTGACAATTCTCCCATAATAAAGCATATATTTTGATAACTGTAAGGTATTGATTTCAGATGCTGAACAGTTATTGTCACATTCCCATAAACTACATTTCCTAGCAGATGATTGTGCCTTCCATTTACTGATTGGTCTGGAATCTTGTAATGGTGTTAAGTTTGGACTGTTTGCTAAGTTTCTCAAATAATGATTATATCAGTCACACAATAACTGATTAATAAACAATTGTCTGTGTTCTATATAGCATTCTGCTCTTCAGAATGTACATTTGCCAAATTGATAAAGATGAGATTGTCTGTGGTAAAGTTTAGGTTGATTTATTTAGTTTGTGGTTTGTATGTAGTTGTAGTTTATATGATTCATTGATACAACCACTTATTACTGTAGGTTGTTGTTGCAACTAATCCATTGAAGTTTTAGCTTATACTTTATGTTTATTTCTGTACAATAGTTTATACTATATCTATGGGTAGCTTTTACTAGTACTGCACATGATCCCTATAGGTTGTAGTTTATACTGTAACTGGTCCCTATAGGTTGTAGTTAATACTGAAACTGGTCCCTAAAGAATGTAATTTACTCTGTAACTGGTCCCTATACAGTGTATATTATAATTTATACTGTAACTGATCCCTGTAGGTTGTAGCTTATGCTGTGACTGGTGCCTGTAGATTGTAATTTATACTGTAACTGGTCCCTATATGTTGTAGTTTATACTGTAACTAGTCCCTCAAGGTTGTAGTTTATACTGTGACTGGTCCCTATAGATTGTAATTTATACTGTAACTGATCCCTATAGGTTGTAGTTTATACTGTGACTGGTCCCTGTAGATTGTAATTTATACTGTAACTGATCCCTATAGGTTGTAGTTTATACTGTGACTGGTCCCTGTAGATTGTAATTTATACTGTAATTGATCCCTATAGGTTGTAGATCCCTATAGGTTGTAGTTTATACTGTAACTAGTTCCTTGAGGTTGTTGATTATACTGTAACTGATCCCTGTATATTGTTATTTATACTGTAACTTGTTCCTATATTGAGTTTTGTGTAGTTTATATATTTTAGCTGGTCTTAGTATTTTGTTAAGTAGTTTATAGTTCATATTTCAGCTGGTTTAAGCTGTTTGTATAGGAGTTACCTGGTCTGTTTATTTTGTGCAATAGTTTGTAGTTTATATTTTAGCTGGTATGTGTATTTTGTACAGTATTTTGTAGCTTATGTTTTAGCTCGTATGTGTATTTTGTGTAGTATTTTGTAGTTTATATTTTAGCTGGTATGTGTATTTTGTGCAGTATTTTGTAGTTTATATTTTAGCTGGTATGTGTATTTTGTACAGTATTTTGTAGCTTATTATTTTAGCTAATATGTGTATTTTGTACAGTATTTTGTAGCTTATGTTTTAGCTGGTATGTGTATTTTGTACAGTATTTTGTAGCTTATGTTTTAGCTGGTATGTGTATTTTGTACAGTATTTTGTAGCTTATGTTTTAGCTGGTATGTGTATTTTGTAGTTTATATTTTAGCTGGTATGTGTATTTTGTGCAGTATTTTGTAGTTTATATTTTAGCTGGTATGTGTATTTTGTGCAGTATTTTGTAGCTTACGTTTTAGCTGATATGTGTATTTTGTGCAGTATTTTGTATTTTTTATTTTAGCTGGTCTGACTATTATATGTTATACTTTACATATCATACACTGACTACTATACTTTAGTTTTGTACAGTAGTTTATATTTGAACTGCTTTATACAATGAAGCCAATAGAATGTCTGGTTACAAAATAAAATCTGTGTGTGTAATAAATAACTGTAGTTGATATGACAAGCAATATTTTTAATGTAGATCCATTTTATTTCATCTATATAAATTTTATGTGTACAGATATTTATATTGAGATGAGAATGCCTGCTAACCAGTTGTCAGCTAAAAAGTGTGAAAGTGAGAGATAAATGTTATATCAATCATCTTGTGTTACCAGAACACAGCAGACTACATGTTACGCGTGTAACCAGATGTCAAAAACATTCCAGCAGAATTCTTTGTAAATATCTTAAGATGTATGTAAGACAAACAGCTACAGGCATCTTTCTTAATAAAATCACAGAAATTAATCTTTAAAAACTTGTTTCTTTATATAGGTTTCTAATTCCAGAAGCAGACACAAACAACTGGCTACCTCTCTTGTTGCTGTCATTTTGAGATCTATTTTTTTAGCAGAGCATCTTGCTGCTGCTTGAGGATCGTGTTTTAAACTGCAAGTTTCAGTCAACTGTAATGGAAGACAACATCTTATTCAACCTAGGGGATTTCCTAGATTTTTTTTGAGGATATGTCTTGGGGAGGGTGTGAAAGTGGGGGTTGTCCCTCTCATACTTACAGGGGGGTTGGAGGTCTGCTTTCAAGATTTTTTCTTTAATAGAACTGCAAATGATTAGTTTTTAGCGAATATGGCACCGACTGTGAAGCCATTCAAATGGCCCAAAATTATACTGGTTTCTATTTCCTAAAGCATGAACCCTTTACCCCATAGCCCCTTCGGCTTCATGTTTTATTGCATTTTCGCATTTTAACCTTTTTTTTATTTTCCACATTCAGCTCTTGAGTTACACGCCCGGGCATATAAGAGTATGCCTAGGAATGCACGCCCTTGTAATCCTTCAATAGATATTTTTCTGGTTTTACAGTTTTGCCATTTCTATTAGATTTACATTCAATGGGCTTCAGTTATATTAGAAAAAACGAATATTTGATAAACAATGGGAGATAATTCCTTTACCGCCCTTTTATGTTCTGAATTGTGAATTTCTGACACTTGGTTACATTTAAAGTCCTCACAAAAGCATAGCTGACAACTGGTATAATTTACATATTTTCAGATCCATCCTTGCATGAGTAATTTTGATATCGTGTATCATTTACATATTTTCAGGTCCGTTCTTACATAAATATTGATAGCTGGTAAAACTTGCATATTATTATAGAAGTAACACTGACAAATGTTATAATTTAAATATTTTCAGTCCAGTTCCTACAGAAGTATTGACAGCTGGTAAAGCTTGCGTATATTCAGGTCAGTCCTAAATATAGAAATAACACTGACATTGTCACTGACAGCTGGTATATTTTGCATATTTTCAGGCCAGTCCTTATAGAAGTACCACACTATGCTTCCCTCAGAGAGAAGGAACGCGAGATTCAAATCATGCGTAGCGACAATGGCGAGACTTGGTATGAGCATCCCATGGTGGCCACCGAGGATGCTGTTGCAGAAGCCATGGCGGGAACTTTCGAGGGTGGGAAACCTATAAGTAGCATGCTGAGTGAGCTTCCTGTTTTGTGTTTTGTTTAGTTACCATGACTACGGGTATTTGACTTTCTTTTAAAAATAATGTAGGTCTATATTGTATGAATTTTAAAGTCTAAATTTTTACGGAATAAAACACTAAAGCATAGTGACCCTTAAAAGTTACTTAAAGTTCAATTTAATTCTTAACCAGTCACTGGCAATAGGGTCATAATGGTCATGGGTATGCAAATAAAGCACCCCTGCCCTCTAGTGGTGAACCAGTCACTGGCAATAGCATCATTATGAACATAGGTATGCAAATAAAGCATTCCTGCCCTCTAATGGTGAACCAGTCATCCGCATGGGGATGGGGGATGAGGATATTCAGCGAAATATTGTATGTGTTGGTTTACTTCAGTTTATTACAAAGTTGCTTGTCTCCAATTGTCTGAAAGTTTAATGAAACAGTTTATGATTTGATAAAAGAATCAATTCCAATTCTACAAAATAGATGTTGTAATAAATGCAATAGGATCAAATAAAAAATAAGATAAATTTATTTAATGAACAGAGCATGCTACATATATTCAGCGATCCCCTGAGATCAAATACCCGTAGGCAGTAGTCATATATGTGTTAGTTCTGATGATAATACATTTAAATACCAGCAATACAAAAATAAGGAAAATGCTTTTTAAGTTATTTCAATAATTATTATTTGTGATTGATACTAGCAAAGACTGATGGTAATGTATTGCAGGATTTATTTGTTTTATGTGCCAGTCTGTTATGTATACATTCATTTCCATCCCGCTTCATTTTTGTCATTTCCTAACTAACAATGGTGTGGGCTGGCGGACGAGGGGAGGGGGTGTCCACTGTGGGTCAGTATTACGAATTGCTCTCTCAAGGACTGTCTGAGGCCATAGATTCAAGCCCAACTTAGTGCAAAAACTTTATGTAAAAAAGTTTGAAAGACTGTGGTTTATTATTACCTTTCTGGTGTGACATGGTTATATCGCAGAAGTGACGAGAAGTACCAGTTTATCGGAATCTTAAAGTGAAATAGGTTGTTATGCAAATCAGGAGTTAAATATTCATCCGCAGTTCTTGGGGCCTTAATTCATATAAATTTTGAGCACCAAACTCCCAACTCATAATTGCCAATTTGTACAAGTTCTGTTTTGGCAATTTATAAAGTAAAAACAAAAAAAATCTACATTGTTGGCCGAAATATCATTGCAAATTGTTGCTTTTTGCAAGAAACAGTTTATAATTACATGTTAATTTGGTTTAATTGGTTTAATTGACAATTACCAAAATTTGTAATTGAGTGACTCGGCAGATTGTGCTCAAAAGTTAAATGAATATTGGTCCCAGGAAATAGCTGCCCATGTGTACACAGTTAACCACTCATTACTGTCATATCCCATGAGGGTTTACCCGGGTTTCATGTGAGTAGAGGCTAAATGTTCGCTGTGGGTATCAGGATTATATGTATATGGAGAGAGGACTTGGAATGGTTGTGTATTTTTGTATAACTGTGTTTTGTAACAGTATAATCATTCAACCAAATCCCATTTTCATCAATTTTCTATGTAATATTTGGATTTTCTAGTAAAATAAAATTAAAAAAAAAAAAAATATGTACAATTTGAATTTTATACTTCTATACAATTAATTACATGTTTAATGAACTGTTTTGGCACTATTCTACATGTAGAAGCCGGGCCCAATTAGCTCAATTGATAGCGCATTGGACTATCAATCCAGGGGTCGTGAGATTGAATCCCCAGCCGGCATCAGTCTCTGTGATAATTGTTATACAACATTGTCTTTCATTATCATTTGTCTCTCACCACTGATTCAAGTGGATGGGTTATCAGTTACTTGGAGAGATAGGGTGTGCTCGAGTACTGGTTAACTTTTCAGGATCCCAGGATAGTTTAACCGTTTGTCTGTTAGCCCTCGATGGCATAAATATGACGCTAAATATTCAATCAATCAATCAATCAATCTACATATAAAGAAACAATTCTAGAGCATACTCTTGTGACTAAAAGTTAATTGTATCTAAATTGGAGAATTGAACACGCTATATTTATCGAAGTATCTAACAGAAAAGAAACTCCAGCAGATTGGTTTTTCACAAATTCATTTAGTTTGAAAAAGTCTTGATCAACAGGCTTACTACCCATCTGAAAACAAGAATGTCATGTCTTCACACAAAACATCAAGTTCCTCCAAACCTGCCAGAATACATAAAAATAATAATAATACCATAAATCAGCATGCATGTTATACTTGGGAGAACTGTAACACATTTTTAACTCAGTTTTGGCTTCAAGTAACCTAACCAAAGGGAGGTAACTGTTCAATGTGACATACAGGGATTGTCTTAAGGGTCAATCAGACCCTGTACACGCCATATTTTACCCAGATAAATTAAAACAACAAAGTTTTAATAACCGTGTATTTACTTAACTTAATAATCCAATCTCTAGAAAAATAATTTGATTAAATGTTTAACCTTCAACTCTTGTTTAACCAGTGACCATGGTCGCTTTGACACATGATTGTGTAATTTTGGTTAGATTTAGTTTAGACTGTGTTGTACATATTGTAGTTTAGATATAGTTTTCTTGTATATTTGAGTGTAGAACCAGTCTAATACTATAGTTCTGTCACATTCTTACTGTTCCATTGATTCATATTCTTCATTTATTTATCTATGAGACAATTGATCCAAATTCTTTGCAATGTGCTACTTTATCAACACACTTTTTTTGCCCAGTTAAATTGGAAAAACATGGGTCAGATTAATATTTTGGTCACTCGGGAATGGTGGAGTGAATAATTAAGTGAATGGAACAGCGATGGAATAGTTGGCAAATAGAATCTTTCTATTTTGTTAACATAGACGTAGCTCTAACATCTTGACCTATTACATTACAATTGATATGATAGATGGAGGGCCTCGGGGAAGCTTCACTGATTAAAGAACTAATACAATCATGTGATGCACAATTTAATGACTTTGTGCACCGTGTGTAACTTATTAACGATAGTTGTTATAAATTGATAGTTTACTTGTGGTAGATGTATCTACTGAAAACAGCTGCATGAAAATGCTATTAAGCACCAAGATTGATCCTGTGTATTTGTGGTGTAATATACGTCTTACTAACCATGAGCACAAGTTACAGCATAAAGCAAATTACGAAAAACCTTTGTAGATTATATATTAAAAGCGTTGATATGTTACTTGAGAACTTTGGTTAGTTTATAAATAAAAATGGGTCCTATGTGGCTTAAGGGGATGCCATCTTATGTCGATTTACATCCCACTGCTGAGTCATGGGTTCGATCCCAGCTTGGTTCAGAAGATTTATGTGCGAAAGTTTGCCAGTTGTTTGCGGAAGAATGGTGGTTCTACTCAGATTCATTTGGAGGTATTCCTCCACCAATACAACTGGATATGCCACATGTATGACCTGTTTTGTGTTAAAATGACATTAAAATACAATAATGATGTTGTTCTTAACACTGAATAAGTTTTAATTCGAGATAAAGTTGTTATGGTTATGTTGTGTGACCTTGGGAAATATGTGTATGACCTTGGAATATACTGAATTTATATCAAAGACATGAAAAGGTGTTTTATTTTGCGTTCAAATTTTATGTGTTTTTATGGCAATAGCTGAAATACGTCTTTTGAATATATCCAAGTACTACAAATCTGAATGACAATACAGGCTATGTTAAATAGTTCAATGAGCAGTATAGAAATTTTATGTGCAGTTGTTGTATATATCTGGTTTACAGAAATTTTTTTTTAACAAACCCACGTTCATATTTATATTGTACATACAATTTGTATTGCTAACTAGCCTAGATATTTAGATTTTGTACATGTATTATTTTTCTTTGATGAAATAGTTTGGGGAGTTGTTTTAATGTTTTAAGGTGAACTATTTTCATACATTTTTGTAAATTTTGAATGTTGTTGCCTTTAAATTTATGTATGCTAATTTTCTAAATGTGTGTTTAGAATTTGAGGGTGAGGATGACCTTGCAGCCAAAAGAATCACACGTATCTTGACTACGGACTTGCCACAGTACTTCGCCATTGTGAGCCGAGTGAGGATCGAGAACCAGTTGATTGGGGATGAGGGAGGAGTCATCAGTTCCAAAGTTGTTCCCCAGGTACAGGCTGTGTTCCCACAAGGGGCACTCAACAAGAGGATCAAGGTCGGACTTCAGGTAAACAGCTCTACAACTCTCTTTCTCTCGCTCTCTCTCTCTCTCTCTCCCCCCCCTCCCTCCCTCCCATTTCAATCTGAAATTCAAGATGGCTGCCATTACTTAAAATGGTCCAAAACAGATTTTCAAAATATTTATGTAGTAATGATGACCAACTATAGATTTGTTACATTTGTTCAAATGGTGTCCCTAGGGTTAAAAATGACCCCGCCTCGAGGGTTCAATTAGGGGACACATGTCATTATAATAAATATTTTTCCTTTTTTAAAATGGAAATGATTTTGCCTATATCTTCACAGAAGCTGATTGTTTGGTGAGGGAGGTTCAGTTTTGTAAAAATGACTGGGTTCCACTGTCTTAACCCTTTACTTCATATAGACGCCTTTTGACTCCTCTAATATAGACACCTTTGGACACGTAATATAGAAGGATTTTGAATTATTTGGTGAATTATGTTTATATTAACTGACAGAGTGGAAAACAGTGCAGGAAGTGTTCAGATTGCTCGTTACGAGCAATCTGAACTCTTCCTGCACTGTTTTCAAAGGCCTTCTGTGATTGGTGCTGGAAAACGCGTATCTATGGCGTAAAGGGTTAAGGGGTCAGGAGGGTACCCAAAAGGGTAAAAATTGGGAATTACAAAAACTTGTTTTCTTAAAAACCAGTAAGTCAACTTTGTTCATATTTAGCATAAATTATCCTTATGTGTAGGGGTTTCATTGCAGATAAGAATTTAGGGGCTAAATTAACATGGGAATTTTATAGGGAAAACTGATTTTTTTTTTCATTTTGCATCCATGGTTACAAATAAACTTCTTTTTCAAATTTGAATCATTACTGCTCATAACAAATTGCTAAGAGTGGGTGATTGAAGGTCTGACAAATTATGGGGCTTGGTTGTGTATTTTAAAGGGTTCTGTACAGTGGACTATATTTTTTTAACAGATGAATGGTATGGGAATTTAAAGTATTTCCTTTTCATAGCAATTAAGTTTTTGTTCAGTATGGGTGCGATGGGGGTATTAATCCATTCAGTTGTTAAGACGACCCCCCCCCCCCGTTCTTTTTAATCGTCCATTACATATCTGAGTAATTTTAAATCTATGAATTAGAATATTAATTTTGTATAGCTCAGTGTGAACTGTTTAAGAAGTTTTTAATGGTAAATTTAACAGTTGGGTTTTACTACTGTATGAGAATATTCTTCTTTAAATATGTGTGTGTGTGTGTTTTGTTGATTTCCGATTTTCTTTTTCATTTTGAATAGCCATTTTGTAAATTTCAAAACAAAAAATTGGGATTTCTTCTTATGGGGAACAATTACAATATAGAAAAATGTTTTCATCCAACAAACTTTTTAAATTTTACAAAACACCATAAAGAAGCAAACAACTAATAAAACTTAATAATTTTAATTAATAATTTTAATTGTTTTAGTAAAAACATCTTAATATAATTATGGTTGTGTTAACTCATTAAGCCTCTCTCTCTCTCTCTCTCTCTCTCTCTCTATATATCACTACTGAGACCTCTGTTTTATTACTGGATTTTTTGCAGTTGTCAGTAACATTTATATTTAATAACATATTAATTGCTCTGTTTGACTGTTTTTCTTAATCAGGCACAACCAATTGCACCAGAAATCATAACAAAACTTTGCGGTAACCGTGTCGCCTGCAGTCCCATAGTTACCGTTGAGCCTCGGAGACGTAAATTCCACAAACCAATTACATTGACAATACCCGTTCCGAAGGCCGCGCAGAAAGGGATGATCAATCAGTATCCAAATGAGAACCCAACATTGCGTCTGCTCTGCAGTATCACAGGTGAGTTACCTCCCTTGGAATATACAGGTCACTTGATTTTTACTAACTTCCTTTATATCTACAGTTTTACTTATTTTACTTAAAGTAAATAATCTGTTTGTCCACTTTTCTGTCCATTTTACATGGGTTTACTTCCAGAAGCGCTGTTAATGAAGATTTTTTGATATATTATTTTATAATACAATTTGAGATTTCAATGAAGTTTTGCTATAATTTGCTGCACACTGCCCAGTATCTCAGTCATGTAATTCATCTAGGGTGTGAAACACGGTAGACAATAATAACTAAAAATTTAACCAGACCAAATGTTCCGATGCTTGAAGGCATTTATGGAATTAAATATTTCTCTGTTTGATACAAAGTAATTTAATTTAAAAGTAAAATGTAGATTTAAAGGGTGTTGTGGCAGTGTTGAAATAAATTTTAATATGTTCATTTTTTAAGGGTCTGCACACATACTGGGGTGGTTCATTTCTAAGGGTATGCACACATACTGGGGCGGTTCATTTCTAAGGATCTGCACACATACTGGGGTGGTTCATTCTAAGGGTCTGCACACATACTGGGGCGATTCATTTTTAAGGATCTGCACACATACTGGGGTGGTTCATTTCTAAGGGTCTGCACACATACTAGGGCAATTCATTTTTAAGGATCTGCACACATATTGGGGTGGTTCATTTCTAAGGGTCTGCACACATACTGGGGCAATTCATTTTTAAGGATCCGCACACATACTGGGGTGGTTCATTTCTAAGGGTCTGCACACATACTGGGACAGTTCATTTCTAAGATTCTGCACACTTACTGGGGCAGTTCATTTCTAAGGGTCTGCACACATACTGAGACCTTTCATTTCTAAGGGTCTGCACACATACTGGGGCGGTTCATTTCTAAGGATCTGCACACATACTGGGGTGGTTCATTTCTAAGGATCTGCACGTGAAACATACTGGGATGGTTCATTTCTAAGAGTCTGCACACTTACTGGGGCAGTTCATTGCTAAGGGTCTGCACACATACTGAGACCTTTCATTTGTAAGGGTCTGCACACATACTGGGGCGGTTCATTTCTAAGGATTTGCACACATACTGGGGTGGTTCATTTCTAAGGGTCTGCACACATACTGAGACCTTTCATTTCTAAGGATCTGCACACATACTGGGACAGTTCATTTCAAAGAGTCTGCACACTTACTGGGGCAGTTCATTTCTAAGAGTTTGCACACATACTGAGTCCTTTCATTTCTAAGGGTCTGCACACATACTGGGGCGGTTCATTTCTAAGGATTTGCACACATACTGTGGTGGTTCATTTCTAAGGGTCTGCACACATACTGGGGCAATTCATTTTTAAGGATCTGCACACATACTGGGGCGGTGGTTCATTTCTAAGGGTCTGCACACATACTTGGGATGTTCATTTCTAAAGGTCTGCACACATACTGGGGCCTTTCATTTCTAAGGGTCTGCACACATACTGGGGCGGCTCATTTCTAAGAGTCTGCACACATACTGGGGCGGTTCATTTCTAAGGGTTTGCACACATACTGGGGCCGTTCATTTCTAAGGGTGTGCACACATACTGGGGTGATTCATTTTAAGGGTCTGCACACATTCGGGGGCCTTTCATTTCTAAGGGTCTGCACACATACTGGAGCTGTTCATTTCTAAGGGTCTGCACACATACTGGGGCGGTTCATTTCTAAGGGTCTGCACACATACTGAGGCCGTTCATTTCTAAAGGTCTGCACACTTACTGGGGCAGTTCATTTCTAAGAGTCTGCACACATACTGGGGTGGTTCATTTCTAAGGGTCTGCACACATACTGGGGCGGTTCATTTCTAAGGGTCTGCACACATACTGGGGCAGTTCATTTCATATTTGTATGAGGTAAATATGATATTTTTTTCAAAACTTGAAAATTGCAACGAGTCCCTTTAAATATTATAACATTTTGCTATAAAGTTCTGTAATTGATTTACAAAATTAGTCGATGATGTATCTGTAAATTGTGAGGACATAATTGGCTTTTCAGACATTTGCCTTCAAGCTTAATGGAAACATTTCATAAACAAAGTTGTTGCACTCTTTAAGATATATTTACAATGAAAGATATGAAATGGAAGTAAAATTTATGATGTAAGAAAATGTTAACAAAATTAAAAGTAATTTAAAGTTTACAATTAAAATATGTTGTACTGAAATATATTTAAATTTATGATTAATAACATATAAAGACTAACCATTAAACATAATCCGAACTATGGATTTAAAATTTACAAATAAAAAATAACAAAATCAAAATGAAAACAAATGGGAAAAAAAGTAATAAAATGGAAATGTATTTTGATTGTTTGTTACAAATGTTTGTCCTGTTTTTTCTTCCTGCACCCTGCCTGACAGGCAATAGTACCCTGTCGAGAGGTAAAATGTTTGTTGTATTGTTCTTCCTTGTAACTAGCTGCTTTATGTACAGAATATTAAAGCGGGGCGGTAGTGCAGTGGCTAGAGTGTTGGCCGCTCCCGACCTGGGAGCCTCTCGAAAAACAACACTCAGTACTAGTTCTACCCAGGATGCAGATTCGTGAGCGGTCCATATAAGCTCTGAGCTTTCTTAGCAATTGTGCTGAAATAACTTAGTATAAACCAATATATCAGACGACATAGCAGATGCATAGCACACCGACACTCTGTTATTTCACTTTAAAGCTGCGAGTCATCATATTTAGTCAAGTTCTCCTCAAATCAATCAGGTCTTAGTCCATGTTACAAAGCAAGGCATCCACTGGTTGATTTGAGGATGAACTCGAGGGTATATATAATCTTGGCGCTTGTGGATAGTCAATGTGCTATTTTAAATGACGTTTTCTGATAGGGTTGGGAAATACTGTGAAATTGGAAAGTCTAATTTGAAGTTTTATGCTTTTATGCAAGAAAAACAACAATACTAAGTATCAAAAAAAAAAAAGAATTGAGTTGTCAATGATTTTGACATCTTTATACACGACTAAAAGTGAGGCATATATAACTTTATATTGCCAAGATGCACACAGAATATGACACATGTAGTTCTGTATCTCCCCAGCTCCGATAATCTTGCTTCTGTACAAAGTTATCAATAAATAATGACTTTAATCTTGTAGTGTAATTAAGAAATACAATATAACACAGTCAAATCTGCGTAAGCAGTCACTTCTATTAAACAGCCACCTGTCTTAAGCAACCATTTTTTTTTTTTTCCATTTCTATGTTTTCCGAGTAAATTAACCTGTTTTAAGTAACCACCTGTCTTAAAAGACCACTTTTACTCCTTCCCTTGACTGGCTGCTTAAGACAGGTTTGACTGTATACACCTCTATTTGCTGTTTAGCTTCTTAGTTATATACAAGTAATTGTATTTAAATGACGCCTTTCTGTGTACAGATATTTAATTACACCTTTTGTGGCAGTACATATTTTTGAATTGCATTTTATATGTTTATATATACATACATGTATTCACATGTTTATATACATCCTACTGTAGGTATGATGTACATATATTTAAACTTAATGATACTCTTATTTGTAGCATAGGTACACATTATTTAATAAAATTACACCTTTGTATGTCGCACATATATCTAAATTACACATGTATAGATTCGAGTCTTGCTTGCACCAAACTCTTTATGTAAGAAAGTTGGCCAGTTATTTGCGGAAGGACAGTGGTTCTACTCATATTATTCTGAGGTCTTCCTCCACCAATAAAACTGGATATGCCATATATAACCTAAAATGTGTTACAAAATGGTGTTAAACCCTGTTTAAAAAAAACTAAACATTTATGTGTAGCATATAATTATATTTAAAGTACAGCATAGTTTCGAAGTGTGTGGCACATGTATATAAAAATTACACATTTATATGCAGCAAAGGTGTAAATTTAAAACATACCTTTATGTGTAGCATATATATTTGGATCAAACTTTTGCTCAATAAGAGTATATATAAATTTATTATATCATAGTAATGATAAAGTCTAGTAATGGGATATTAGTCATTTGTATGCATAGCAATGGAATATAAAAGATACATTTATCATAGCAATATGATATGAGAGCTACTTACATGTATAGCAATGGGATATAAGAGTTACTTGTATGTATAGCAATGGGATATAAGAGTTACTTACATGCATAGCAATGGGATATAAGAGCTACTTATATGCATAGTAATGGGATATAAGAGTTAACTTAAAATATGCATAGCAATGGGATATATAGAGTTGCTTACATGCATAGCAATGGGATATAAGAGTTACTTATATGCATAGCAATGGGATATAAGAGTTACTTATATGCATAGCAATGGGATAAAAGAGTTTTTTATGCATAACAAGGGGATATAAATGTTACTTATATGCATAGCAATGGGATATAATAGTTACTTATATGCATAGCAATGGGATATTAGAGTTACTTATATGCATAT
The DNA here is from genome assembly GCA_029582155.1 of Panopea generosa. Lineage (NCBI taxonomy): Eukaryota > Metazoa > Mollusca > Bivalvia > Adapedonta > Hiatellidae > Panopea > Panopea generosa. Next base: position 53,601,559 of record CM055895.1, read on the forward strand.
CAATGGGATATAGGAATTATATGCATAGCAATGGGAAATATGCATTATTTATATGCTGGCAATGGATTATAAGAGTTACTTACATGCATAGCAATGGGATATTATAGTTACTAATATGCATAGCAATGGGATATAATAGTTACTAACATGCATAGCAATGGGATATTATAGTTACTTATATGCATAGCAATGGGATATAATAGTTACTTATATGCATATCAATGGGATATTAGAGTTACTTATATGCATATCAATGGGATATAAGAATTATATGCATAGCAATGGGAAATATGCATTATTTATATGCATAGCAATGGGATATAAGAGTTACTTAAATGCATAGCAATGGGATATTATAGTTACTTATATGCATAGCAATGGGATATAATAGTTACTAACATGCATAGCAATGGGATATTATAGTTACTTATATGCATAGCAATGGGATATAATAGTTACTTATATGCATAGCTTTGGGATATAATAGCTACGTTCATGCATAGCAAAGGGATATAAGAGTTACTTATATGCATATTAATGGGATATAATAGTTACTTACATGCATAGCAACTGGACATAATAGTTACTCCTATGCATATTAATGGGATGTAATAGTTACTTATATGCTAAGCAATGGGTTATGAGTTATTTATATGCATAGCAATGGTATATAAGAGATACTGGTATGCATAGCAATGGGATAAAAGAGGAACTTATATCATGACTATGTGATATATAAGTTACTTGTATCATAGCTTTGGAGTATATATTAAGAGGGTCGTACATGCCCGAGTGGTCTAAGGTTCCGTCTCAAAATTACTTACCCCTTACCGCTAATGTTGTAGGTTTGAGTCTTGCTGGCTTCAACCCCCCCCCCCCCCCCCCCCCCATCAGTATGCCATAACTATATAACTTGAAATATGTTGAAAATGGCGTTTAACCCTATTAAAAATATATATACATTAAGATCACAATTTCTATTAAAGATGATGTTAATTACTCCACTTGTATCATAGCTATGAAGTATACATAAAGATTACAACTTGTATTGTTAAGCAAGATGATGTTAATATACTCCACTTGTATCATAGCTATGAAATATACATAAAGATTACAACTTGTATTGTTAAGCAAGATGATGTTAATATACTCCACTTGTATCATAGCTATGAAATATACATAAAGATTACAACTTGTATTGTTAAGCAAGATGATGTTAATATACTCCACTTGTATCATAGCTATTTAGTGCTTTATTAATGTTTTGTATCATAGCTGTTGAAAGTAAACAGTATGGTCTTGGAAGCTTTATGAATTTTTTGTCTTAATACATGTACAATGTTATGTTCTTAAACCATAAATTCTAGAATATGTTACCAGTTGTACAATCTATAATCTTCTATAACTGGTATACCAGAGCAATGTTTCTTTTCAAGAGAGTCTCTCTTAAGTCTATTATTATTGGCACCAAAATGCATGACTCCTAGTGAGAAATTAAAGCTACTTCAACTTTATTTCAATCATATTGGCATATAAACATTTCTTTGTTTCATATTTTTCCATTTCTTTTTTTCCTGTCTTTACTATTTTACTTCACATACATTTTTTTATAATTTTTTTTTTTTTTTTTTTTTTTTTTTGAAATAACTAAATTATATTAGAGCAAATTGTTATAAACTGCTCAATAAAACAGTTAATATCTTTACGAGAAGTCAGTAAAACAGTTAGTTTTCAAGAACTCAGTAAATAATGTTGAAATAGATTTAACTCATGTTTCAATTTTTATACCTATTTATGCAAAACCACATGTGTTTATTTATCTCCAAATGTACTGGTATATATGCTTCAGGAAAATAGTTCAGTGCAGATTTAGCAAACTTTCATAGTGTCCCTTTCAATTATATCAGCATCAGCAGCATTTTTCAATTAAACTAATTTATTCTTTATTCAACAGGGGGAGCCAATGGTGCTGTTTGGGAAGATATCACAGAAAACAAGAACTTGCAGTTCACCAATGATTGTGTGTCCTTCACTACCACGGTATCAGCCAGGTGAGTCGTGTTTGTAAACAGGAAGTAGTTGTGGATGGGCACATGGCCCATGTGATGAAATACAAATGTCTCTTCACGTCTCATCCGTTACCAGCTTTGTGCGTATTAAAATTTAGAACTATAAAAAAACGAATGTACCTTTTTTTTTTCAATCAGCATCTCATTTTAGCTTCTGATTTCTTGTATCTACAATTTGAATATCATAGTACTTGAATCTGAACTAAATACACTGAAGTGGTCAAGAAAAACTGGGTGAATTTCAGCGCCACATTATAAAGTTATTGTTAACGATATTCACAGTTTTAGAATATGTGTGGAAAGGTATTTCATTAATGATTTTATCAGTTATAAATAAATAATGATCGTATTAACAAAATCATTAATGTAATCCAATTACATACATATTCTAAATCTGTAAATTGTGCTTACAATAGTTTCATAATGTGGCTCTGATATCAAAAACCCTTTCAGTATACTTTTTGTCTGGATAAAGGTCATAAATTGTGCGTACTGTGCCTATCAGTTTTCTTATATAAATAGGAATGTGGTGTCGGAACATTCTTCTATTGACATTATTAATATTTTGTAAGAAGTCAAGTTTCCCTGTAGCCAAGTCGTCTTTGACACCATCTCAAAATGACATGCCTCTTAACACTAAGGTCATGGGTTCAGGCCAAGTTATGGCTATATATCTTATTTGAGAAAGTTTGGCTTTTACTTATGGAAGGACAGAGGTTATACTCGAGTGTCATCCACTAACACTAGAACTGTATAAGCCATATAATTTATGAACCTGTCAATATATAAGAAATGTCATTCAACCCATTTCCATTCAAACAGTTTTAAATAAAAACGCTCATGTCATGGTTCAACTTACTGTATTACAGGTTCTGGTTGATGGACTGCCAGGCGACCCAGGAGTCGGCCAGTATGGCCACTGACATATATCACGAGGCCGTCAACGTACCATATATGGCACGCTTTGTCGTCTTTGCTAAGCGTACATCTATGGAGGAAGGACAATTGCGCATGTTCTGTATGACTGATGATCGTACGGACAAGACACTCGAGAAACAACAAAATTTTACTGAGGTTGCCAGAAGCAGAGATGTGGAGGTAAAGGGAGATAACTGACAAATATTCCATCATTTGTTAAAAAGATTGTGTGACTCAATCCATGGCAGGGGTCATGAGTTTGAATACCTGCCTGGCCACAGACTCTATGACTTGCCTGACCAAGGTCTCTATGATGAGTGATATTCGACATTATGTCCCATTTTCATATGTCTCCTGCTGCTGATTCAAGTAGGAAAGGTACAATTACTTGAGGTGATGGTATGTCTCGAGTACTAGTTAATTTTCCAAGATCCCAGGAAAGAGTGGTTATGTAAACTGATCATCTGTTAGCCCTTGATTGCAGAAAAATTTTCAATAATGTTATTGCTGTTACTGGACACACTTATTCTTTTAAAAGTAATATTAAATTTATAGAAAATTTCTCAAACAAACTAAGAAGTATATATAATGTTAAAAAGCAGTTTATTGGCAAATTATTGGTTGTTTTTTGAATTTCAAAGACATGTAAACAACTTCTCACTTACAGGTCCTAGAAGGAAGGCCCCAATTTGTGGAGATGGCAGGCAACCTCATTCCTGTCACAAAATCTGGTGACCAGCTCTTTATCGATTTCAAAGCTTTTCGAGAGAATCGCCTACCGTGCACGGTACGCATTCGTGACCTAGATCAAGAGCAAGCTGCCAGGGTGGCGTTCATGAAAGAACCAAAAGTGGCTCGCGGAGAGCTTCCACAAATACCAATCTGTAATCTCAACATCACGCTTCCAGGATGGTCGAAAGTAAGTTATTCTGGAAAATTCTTTTTATGAATGGGTCCAGGGTAGAGGGATATTGTTTTGGTGTCGTCCATCTGTCATTCTGTCTGTCCATCCATCCAGGACATAAACTTTGTAATTATAAGTTGACCACATTATAATAACAATTGGTACAAGTGTTTATTGACTTCCGACAAAAATAATCAAAATTGTCACAGTAGATCCAGAGTACTCACTGCCCTTGAATTAATGACTATTGACATTTTTATCAGACTAGTCATAGTGTCTTAGAGTTACTGCACATGAATTAATGACAATTGACATTTTTGTCAGAATAGTCAGTGTCTTGGAGTTACTGCCCTTGAAGTGATGACAATTGACATTTTTGTCAGAATAGACGAAGTGTTTTGGAGTTATTGCCCTTGAATTGATGACAATTGACTTTGTCAGACTAGCCATAGTGTCTTGGATTTTTTGCCCTTGAATTGATGACAATTGACTTTGTCAGACTAGCCATAGTGTTTTTGAGTTTCTGCCCTTGAAGTGATGACAATTAACATTTTTGTCAGACTAGTCATAGTGTCTTGGAGCTAAAAAACTTAGAATGATGAACATTTACAGGAATTAGTGATTAGTACTTTGTAAGTAATTTAAATACTATTCAATGGTTAAATAATGTGTAACTCTACATAACTAATTTTTTTAATTTCCATCCTATTAAACTCCTCAATGCCCAGAAAAACAACAACAACCAACCAAACGAATATAGCAACAACCAACCTACCAACATAGCTTAAGTACTCAATACATACTTCAGCTGTTACCCCATCAGTGTAAAATGGTGCTAAATGACTTCATATTCTTTAGTATTTTTTCACCTTTAAAGCAATATGTTAAAGATGCCCCACTCAGCTTCTACACACAGCATGTAATACAATAGTCATGAAACATTCTTTGTTTCTTTACATGCTCCAATAATAGTACTTGAATTTAACTTCCTTATTGGTATATGTTGTTTTATTTGATAGCAATGCTAGATTCATAATTATGCCCCCCACCCACCCACTCACTGGGAGATAATTATGTTGTTTATGTTAAAAACATGTTTCATAACTGTTTATTATTGTAGCCATTTCTTGAGTATCAGAAGGTAATTGTAAACATATACAGTTGTCATATACTTTTACCTATTATGTTTTACAGTGATTGGATAGTCATGTATGATGTATAATATTTCTATAGTAACTGTATCTACATTATTTTCAGTCGTCATCTATGGAACTTGATGCTGATGCCTCCCTGGAGGTGAGGAAGAGACATTCATTACTCAGAGAACATGGTATAGGTATGTACACATCTTTTATGAAGTGTTAGAAGAGTCTTATCAGCTATGAATTATTTTCTCTTGCAGTGTTTGAAAACATGCTATCAGTTATAAAGTATTTCCCCTTGCAGTGTTAGAAGATTCTATCAGTTATAAATTATTTCCCCTTGCAGTATTAGAAAATGCTATCAGTTATAAAGTATTTCCTCTTGCAGTGTTAAGAAAAGTCTATCAGTTATGCATTATTTTCCCTTGCAGTGTTAGAAGATTCTATCAGTTATGCATTATTCCCCCTTGCAGTGTTAGAAGAGTCGATCAGTTATAAAGTGTTTCCCCTTGCAGTGTTAGAAGAGTCTATCAGTTATGCATTATTCCCCCTTGCAATGTTAGAAGAGTCTATCAGTTATAAAGTATTTCCCCTTGCAGTGTTAGAAGAGTCTATCAATTATAAATTATTTCCCCTTGCAGTGTTAGAAGATTCTATCAGTTATAAATTATTTCCCCTTGCAGTGTTAGAAGATTCTATCAGTTATGCATTATTCCCCCTTGCAGTGTTAGAAGAGTCTATCAGTTATAAAGTATTTCCCCTTGCAGTGTTAGAAGAGTCTATCAATTATAAATTATTTCCCCTTGCAGTGTTAGAAGATTCTATCAGTTATAAAATTATTTCCCCTTGCAGTGTTAGAAAAGTCTATCAGTTATAAATTATTTCCCCTTGCAGTGTTGGAAGATTCTATCAGCCGGGCCCAGATAAAGCTTACAGATGTGGCTGACACACTACAGGGTGACTGGGTAATCCTCGCCCAGCAACTAGACATCACCGGTGGTGAGATTAACCAGATCAAGTCAGACTACAACACAGTAAATGATCAAGCTCTGGCAATGTTACAACTCTGGGTCTCGAAAAAGGGAGATGAAGCAACAGGTACACATCACAATAAATTAACTGATATTTTTAACAGGTCATCATCTCTTATGATTTAAACTTATTTATTTTACTTCAGTTGCGAAACAAGTTATTACAACTTAGACAAATTATGCTCCAAGTATTTTTGGAGAACCATTAATGCTCATAGTTATACAGATGAAGTGTCTTGCTCAAGGACACCCCAAGTGACCGTCTGATCCTGGGTATTTTGCTCTGCCACTGGACGACGCTCCGATTTCATGAAATTCTCTCTTATACCCTATTTATCTTACATTGACTCACTTTAGTTTATGCTTGAATTGACATTCAAACCATCATAAACTACCACTGTAATTATATAACCTTATAAAATAATTAGATATTTCTCTTTATAAAATTATTAGTTATTTCTCCCCCTCTCATCGAGACATAATTTCGTGTTGTCTGTCTGTCACAGGTCATTTAATTCCCTTGCATTTTATGCCATAATATACTGTCACAATTTTTTGATACAAAAGGATTTGTCTTTTGATTAAAATGTACCTTACATTGTCAGGCAATGCTCTAGAAAACGGATTAAGGCAGGTGGGTAGGGAGGATGTAGTGAAGAAGACCATGTATAATGTAGAAGAAGTAGTAGATGAGCTTGAGGCTGCTGCAGCAAGAGCAACAATGGACCAATCAGGTAAGCCCTTACAAAAGTTAACAACCAATCAGGTAAACCCTTACAAAAGTTGGCAACCATTCAGGTAAACTTTTCGAGAATGATGGTTTAATAGAGTTAAGTCTTACAGAAACTTTTTTTAACAATCCTTGCGTAAAAAATAACTAAATTTGACATAACAAAAAAAATCAAAGCAGTTACAAGGTACTTTTGTTGAACATAGTTCTATTATTTTAATAGCAGTTTAAACCGTATGACAGAAATGCTGCTGATATTTCTTTGGGGGGAAGTAAATGACATTTGTTGCAAAATATGTACAAATAGAATTGCCAATAAATTATTGGAAATAATTGATCTATATTATGTTTGTTTGTCTGTTTGTCACCTCTCTGACTTCAGATCATATGCATTACTTATTCATGAAAATCTTGCAATAATTCCATACAATGTTACATATGTGTTAACCTACAGGGTTGTCAGTCTAGTCATAGTAACGTGTGTACTTCTCTATGATAACATTTTTGAGATAAATATAATTTTATGACGTGTGTTTCAGGTTTTGACAATTTCGCAGAAGAAGTCGGCATATCTAGGGAATCGTCCTTAAAGAAAGGAATGTCTCTAGATGTACAATATGATGAAGAGGATATGTTGAAGGTATATATATCTAACAAACTCTTCTTTTTTTTCTCTTTTTTTTTCTTTGTTTCATAATTTGTTTTATCTCGGACCATATCTATTTGTATCGCCGAGAATCTCTAATATTTATGTACATATTTCCTTTTTATCAAGTTCATGGTATTGAACCAGCTTTCATAGTAAAAACTTCTCCAATTCGTATTTTATTTACCCTGTAAACCTAATCACAATTCTTCCCCCTCCAGTGTTCCCTGCTATTTCTACACAGGCAGAGAATACAAACCTGTTTAGAAATGAATTGTAATAAGAGATTGTTTTTTTTTTTTTACAATATATATATATTAGAACAACAGGCAAGTTCTTATATTTATCATTACAAAACTATTCAAAAAGGAGTTTAACTGTTGCTGTAAAAGTTACCATTTGGTGACACTTTCCTTAGATAAGACCGCATCCGTCGTGTTGATAAAACAATATTATGAGTATTGAAATGTATTTAATTAACTTTGGCAACCTATTAATGCATGAACCAAAACGGTTTTATTGCAAAAAGGGAAATTGGCATTTAATGGACAAATTGACATTTAATAAAAAAAAATTTGATGGACAAATTTGGCATATAATGGACAAATTGGCATTCAATAAACACATTTTTGATGGACAAATTTTGCAAATAATGGACAAATTGACATATAATGGCATTCAGTGAACAAACTTTTGATGGACAAATTTGGCATTTAATGGACAAATTGGCATTTAAAATAAAACAAATGTATTCATAAAAGCTGATCATAGGTAATAAATACTTTTAAGGGGATGACACAACAATTTACTATTAAATAGCAAATGGTTATGAAAAGAAGAATATGATTTTGAAGTTGCATATTTAGATTAAATCCTAATTTAAAATGATGCTACCGAGACCACATTAATTTATTTTAAAAAAAAAAAATAAATCTTAGGTACTGTATTTTAAGTTTTATTGTTTTTTTTTGGTAAATAAGAGATCGCAAAGTTGAAAGTTGAAAGTTGAAAGTTTAAATAATTTAAAAAATATGTTACCCCAACTTAAAATGTTTGTGAGTTTGGTCTCCCTGCATAGCTTTGTTTGCCAACTAACCAATGTAATGTATCCCAGAGTTCCCTTAGACTCATTTGCATGTTCTCTTACCCTATAGATCCATGAAGACTTGGAGGTGAGAGTTATTCCCCTTTCATTCTTTGTCTTTCATCTGTAAGCCTGTTTTATGCCATGTTAGAGATTTAATGCATCATTTTTGTTAGTCTTGTGATGATTAAAGTAATAAGTCATATGTGTGATTCTCATACAGTCATTCAATCATACCTGCAAAAATGTATATGATATACGAAGCAATTTGTCAGTCTTAAAGCTCTGAAAGGGATTAACTCCATTTTCAACACATTACAGGTTATATCCTTTTAATGGCACAAAGTTTTTATTGATTGAGGAAGACCTCTGAATAGATCAACTGTCCTATGGCAAGTCACTATTAAACTTTCTTATATAAAATTATATTGTTCTTTTATGCTGACATGGGCTCCAACCCACTCCAAAAGACCACCTTAGGTCACTCTGTCACAAAAGATCATATAACTGTAACTGGTGGCAGACAGTGATATAAGGCACAGTCTCCAGGTACTTACATCTCAATGCCTAAGTTTTAAGTTCCAGTCCCACTCGGTCCAAAAATTTCATGTAAGAAGCTTTGCCAATTACTTGAGGAAGGACAGTGGTTATACTCAGATTCATTCTGAGGTCTTCTTCCACCAATAAATCTTGGTATTTCATATATAACCTGAAATAGGTTGAAAATGGTGTTAAACCGTATTAAAAAAATATATAAAAATATATATCAAGCAATGACTTTTGGTTTCATATGAAAAAAAAAAAATCAAGAATATTTGCATCAAATTTAAGTTCAGGCTGGTCATTCTACAGTTATTCAGCCACTTGTAATTTTTTTTAACCAAATTCTGATTTTCCTGCTAATCAGTTAACAATATCAAAAATAATTACTGGTACTTTTCAACTCTTCTATAAATAATTACGGGTACTTTTCCATAAATAATTACAGATTCCATAAATGATTGTGGATACTTTATATGCTGCCTCAAAGTGGGGGAAGCATATAGTCGCCACTTAGTCTGTGCGTTTGTGCGTCCCCAAGTTCTTGTCCGAGCTATTTCTCTACAACCTCTAGTTGGAATTTTATGAAACTTGCTAGGATGCATCATTAAAAAGTGCAGATGTGCATATTGTCTTTGTGTTCCAGTGTGATGCTTTTTCACAGAGTTATGGCCCTTTGATTCTGTTGGTGACCAAATTCTTGTCCTCTCTATTTCTCTACAATCCCATGTTGGAATTTTATGAAACTTACTAGGATGCATCACTACCAAGTGGAGATGCGCATATTGTTTTTGTGTTTTGGTTCGATGATCTTTCATGGAGTTATGGCCCTTTAATTGAGTCTGACCAAATTATTGTCCACGCTATTTCTCTACAACCCTATGTTGGAATTTTACTTACTAGGATGCAGCACTACCAACTGGAGATGCGCATATTGTCTTGTGTTCCGGTTCAATAATTTTTCACACAATTATAGCCCTTTCATTGAGTCTGTTGGACTTCTCAGGTTGTAATTTTATGAAATTTGTTTAACATGCTTGTCATACATAGCCATGTTCATCCGTCTGTCCCCAATTTCTTATCCAGGCTATTTCTCTAGAACCATTGATTGGAATTGTATGAAACTAGCTATGATGTATCATTACCAAGAGGAGATATTTACGTTTGATGATTTTTTACAGAGTTGTGGCCCTTAGATTGTGTCTGTTACCAAATTATTTCTCATTCTAGTAGCTGGAATTTTATGAAACTTGTCAGGAAGCATCACAATCAAGAGGAGAGTGTGTATTGTGTTTTATTTCTATGATTTTTCACAGAATTATGGCCCTTTGATTCTGTCCATTACCACACACCATTGTTTTGATCTTAAAGAACATTGGAAGTTCAATGAGACTTGGAACATGAATAATGCAGTAGAGGTCAATGTGTGGTGGTTACATCCATTTCCCTTTACAAACAATGCAGCTACTACTCAATCAAGCACTTGTTCAGGGAGCATCCATCGGTTCCATCGATATTTTGTCCATAAATAATTATGGGTACATTTCGATAAATAATTATGGTTACTTTTCCATATCATGGATGCAAATCTGAGCTTCTGTACCTTATTTGTTTCTATGCATATAAATAGTTAATTCAACTGTTGGTGCAAAAATTTATTACAAACCTTGAAATTTTTCATGTTATAAAATTTAGAAAATGTTTTTAAGAATAATTTGGAAGTAACTGTATTTTGACTTCAGCAAGTAGTTTTGTTTAGTGCACTCTTGAGTGCAACTAGTAACAATTTTCTCTCTATTGTTTTCTGTTCTGCTTCACATGTTTATAAATTAGTTTATTATTATTCCAAAGATCAAATTTGCAGTTCTTTAACTTGGTTTAGAAAAAAATATTGTGGAAAAATGTGGAAATTGCTCAGCTGTTTTTCAACTTTGGATTTTGACAAAAATTGAAGAACTGAAAAAATATTTGGCTCATCCTGATCACGTCATGTTTTTTTTTCAATGTTTTGTTTATTTTTTTAATGTCCAAACTTTAGTGTAAGCTTACGGTTTGTTTTCTTGTCCAATGTTTTGTCAGCTATAATTTTGTTAACCAATATTATGGTAACTAGAGGTTTTGTTAGCCATAATTTTGTTAAACAATGTTGTGGTAACTAATGGTTTGTTAGCCATAATCTTGTTAACCAATGTTTGGTAACTAGCAGTTAGTTAGCCATAATTTTGTTAACCAATGTTTGGTAACTAGCAGTAGTTAGCCATACTTTTGTGATTTATTAGCCTAACATTTGTTAACCAATGTTTTGGTGTAAGCCATATTTTTGTTAACCAATGTTTTGGTATTAGCCATACTTTTGTTAACCAATGTTTTGGTGTTAGCCATACTTTTGTTAACTAGTTATTTTGTTAGCCATATTCTGTTAACGAATCTTTGAGTGACTAGTGTTTTGTTTGCCATTATTTTGGTTACAAATGTTTCATTAGTCATCGTTTAGGTAGAGAGTGTTTTGATAGCCACTGTTTGATAACCAGTTGTCTGTTAATCAATGTTTTGTGAACCTGTATTATTTTAATTAGTGTATGCCACTTGTATTTTGCTATTCTGCAGCTTGTGATTGATGCATGGGAGACCAAATAAATTTTCTTCTGCCATGACATGTTTCATGTTATTTGTTAAAATCAATTTATTCATTGTATCAGAAAGCATCATCAGTTACATGTATTTGTTTGTGGATTTGTATATATGAATTTTAATGTTTCTGTCAATAACCTTGCACAAACACCAAATGCACATACACGTTTGTTTCAGTATAGTAATCATATGGCATGTCAAGTCATAATACAAGTAAACAAATAAAATATAGTCATTCATATTTGATTGGTTCAGTTATTTCTGTGAGAAGTTTCTTAGAAATTTTAACCAATCAGAAAGCATTGTTTACCCTCGAAGCTATATTGAATTTCAAAAGGAATGAAATGTTAAAATACTCATATATTTGAAACCTAGCCTGTGATTGAATCAAATTTATGTCTTTGGTCATTTAATCTTCCCAAGGCCTGTTATAGCCTTTGATTGCTCATTTAATATACCCAAGGCCTGTTATAGCCTTTGATTGCTCATTTAATATACCCAAGGCCTGTAATAGCCTTTGATTGCTCATTTAATATACCCAAGGCTTGTTGTAGCCTTTGTTTGCTCATTTAATCTACCCAAGACCTGTTATAGCCTTTGATTGCTCATTTAATATACCCAAGGCCTGTTATAGCCTTTGGTTGCATATCTAATATACCCAAGGCCTGTTATAGCCTTTGTTTGCTCATTCAATATACCGAAGGCCTGTTATAGCTTTTGATTGCTCATTAATTGTTAATCTACCCAAGGCCTGTTATAGCCTTTGATTGCTCATTTAATATACCCAAGGCCTGTTATAGCTTTTGATTGCTCATTTAATATACCTAAGGCCTGTTATAGCCTATGATTGCTCATTTAATCTACCGAAGGCCTGTTTTAGCCTTTTATTGCTCATTTAATCTACCAAGGCCTGTTATAGCCTTTTATTGCTCATTTAATATACCCAAGGCCTGTTATAGCCTTTTATTGCTCATTTAATATACTCAAGGCCCATTATAGCCTTTGATTGCTCATTTAATCTACCCAAGGCCTGTTATAGCCTTTGTTTGCTCATTCAATCTACCCAAGACCTGTTATAGCCTTTGATTGCTCATTTAATCTACCCAAGGCCTGTTATAGCCTTCGTTTGCTCATTCAATCTACCCAAGGCCTGTTATAGCTTTGATTGCTCATTTAATCTACCAAAGGCCTGTTATAGTCTTTGTTTGCTCATTCAATCTACCCAAGGCCTGTTATAGCCTTTGATTGCTCATTCAATATATCCAAGGCCTGTTATAGCCTTTGATTGCTCATTCAATATATCCAAGGCCTGTTATTGTCTTTGATTGCACATCTCATATACTCAAGGCCTGTTATAGCCTTTAATTGCACATCTCATATACCCAAGGCTTGATAAATTGTCTGGTTTGCTCAGTCAGTAGCTCGTCTGATTATCATCCGGGGTTGTGGTCAAGAATCCCTGCCTTGCCACAGTCTCTGTGATGATTGATATACAACATTGTGTCTCATTATCATTTGTGTCTCACTGCTGATTCAAGTGGGAAAGTTATTAGTTACTTCTGGAAATAGGAGTGCTCAAGTACTGGTTAACTGTCCAGGATCTCAGGAAAGTGTGGTTAGGGTAACTGATTACATGGTGGCATTAAATGACACTAAATATTCAAAAAGCACAACCATTCAGGGAAACGGAAAGTGCACAGTTCTAAGGACAAAATTAAAGTACTTCACATCCACCAAAGTACTTATCCCAATGTCTCATTATCCATGCCCACCAAGAACCTTGATGTAAAATGTTAAGAAAACTACAGCATTATGGGTAATCATATTGCCTGGAATACAACCATGGTAACTGATTCTGACAACATTGTGTAATTGTAAGTTTTACATATTTTTCAAGGAATCTGAATCAGCCAATGAGGAATCAGGTTCTATTTCGAGTGAGGGGGAGAGAAAAGAGATCAGAGTCGCACCACAAGCTCCAGCTGAAGGTAAGCAGAATTTTATAATATTTATTAAATTTGGTATCATAATGAAACACAGAATAGATGAATTTGATATCATAATGAAAACAAATTAGATGAAGTTGTGTAGGTTAGTAGCTTCTAATCCAACTTAGATGTTGATCTACTTTCTGGTTCCTGGAGCAATTTCATTGGTTGAGGAAGAAGGTTAACATCTACTGATTGGTCATGGCATTCTATGTAAAATGGAATGTTATATTTTGAAAAATCTGAGTGATTTTATTGGCTGAGAAAGTAGGACAACATGTTGGGGAATAAACCTTATTAAATTTAAAACAGACGGCTGTGTAGGTGGGAAAGTTATATTGTGGATATTATTGTTTAGGAAAACTTCACTCTGATTTTTTTTTATCTGTTTTATTGGGTAATGAAATTAACAAAAATAAATTTGTTGTGGAGAATAAATCATGATCTCTTCAGAATAATCAAAACGTTACAAGTACTGACAACAGGGCTCCATTAAATATTCATACGCTTTCCTAATTTCTTTAATATTATTGTAGTGTTTGGTTAATTATATGCAACATTTTTTAAAAAGAACATAGAACAATGTCCAAAATATATTTTATTCTTTTATTTGTTGCATATATAAAAATGAAATTCAATTAACAAAATGTAGTCCCTGCAGCGTATGATTTTTTTTGTGTGATATTGATCATATTTACATAGCATGGCTGTGCCTGACTGCAAATAAAAGTAAAATCCATATGGAGATACTTTTTAAACGTTATCGTAGTTAAGCATAGCCTTTTAGGCCAAGCATACCTTGGTGCTGGACATTGTTTTTCTGTAAACGTAAGCTAAGTCTGCAAATAAATGTTAGCGCCACGTTGTGTTACAAACATTGTCTTGTTTTTTGTTTTGAATATTTATACTCTGTAAGCCTACTCTATATAACATCTATGCTTTGATCGCCAAATATGTTACATGTTATATGCTGCAATGTGTCAGTACAAGTTTGAACTGTATCTGTGTCACAAAAATGTAGTTCCTAAAGTCTTTAACTGCAGCATGGCTGTTGTACAAATAATTCTATTATTGGGAATGGATGATAACAGATGTTATGTTTTAATTGTTTATGAATATTGATGACTAGGCATTATTATGGCATTTTATCAAGTAAAGCATAAAGCTGACAACATAATTTCTTATGTTCATAAAAGCTTCAAGCTGTGCATGCAGTTTATTTGAATTAAATTCAATTATATCTAAATACTGATTGAGTCATCACAATTATCTAGGATTATCAAATTAAATATCCAGGTGTGTCATGTATGTTATCTAGAATAGTCCAGTATATCATGAGTTGATTGTTTAGGAGTTGTGGTTTATCATGTGAGTGTTCAGGTTTATCATCTACAATGTCAGGTTTATCATTTAGGTTTGTTATGTTTATCATCCATGATTTCGGGCATATCAGGTAGCTTTGCCAGGAATATCATCAAGAATTCAGATTCATCATGTATGTTTGCCAGGTTTCATTACCTGAAGTTTAAAGTTTATCATCTAAAAAAATTTGGATTTATCATGTAGGTTTGCTTTGTATATCATCTAGAATTTCAGGTTTATCATTATATTCATCGATCATTCGGTATCACTATAGATATATTGTGGTTAATTGTACATTGTACATTGGACACTTTATTTGAACATATTTGCATGTTTGTATGTTTTATAAGAACTACTTATTTAAGGATATAGGATGTTGAATGTTTGTAACTATCCTTCTGGTAATGTGTTAGATAAATTTAACTCTTACATGTTATAATATATACTGACTTTTATTATTTGAAAATGTATTGATATATTTGATTATAAGTCACATTTTCTCCATTTTGGTAAATCATTAAAAAGACACAAATTATTTCCCTTTTAGTATATCATTTTTAGTCACAAATTATCTCCCTTTTAATATATCATTTTTTTAGTAAAAAATTATCTCCCTTTCAATATATCATTTAGTCACAAATTTTCTCTCATTTGATAAATCATATATATCATTTGCAGTGCATAATTGTTCAGTTTATTACATCTAGTCTGTATAAACTGTTTTCTGTTATTTATTTCTCCTTGAATGTTACCTGTTTGTCTCTTGTTGAATTATCATTTTATTATTTTTTTTTGTATTTCATCTTGTCTGTTGTTCAGGTAGTAACTGTTAGAGTAGTGTTTCAAAATGAATAGATGTGTGCTGTGTTGCTACTGGTATTTGTGGTAATCCATTAAGTAACCATCTTCATTGTATGACATCACTTGTGACACCATCATTGGGCATTTCTGCAGAATAGTTTATAGTCAGCTGTAATGATAACATCACTAAAAAGTCTTGTGACATCATCATTGGGTATTTCTGCAGAATAGTTTATAGTCAGCTGTGACATCATCATAGGGCATTTCTGCAGAATAGTTTGTAGTCAGCTGTAATGATTTCATCACCTGCGACAACAACATTGGATGTTTCTGCAGAATAGTTTATAGTCATCTGTTATGCTGGCATCACTTATGACATTGTCATTTGGCATTTCTGCGTAATCATCATTGTCATCTGTAATGATGACATCACCAGTCCTGTGACATCATCATTGGGCATTTCTGCAGAATCATCAGTGTCATCTGTAATGATGACATCACCTGTGACATCATCATTGGGCATTTCTGCAGAATAGTTTATAGTAATCTGTAATGATGACATCACTTGTGACATTGTCATTTGTCATTTCTATCGAATAGTCATATTCATCTTTATTGATCATCTACTCCTCTAATCCTTATGGGGACAGGGGAGGGGTGGGAATAGTGGGGATTTTACAGTGGACTGAATGATAATACAAGTAAAACTTAAGAAGCATTATGGGTAATGAATGATAAGCAAAATATGATAAGATAGAAAATGAATGATTAAAAATCAATATGAAGTTAAAATTGAATATTAACATCTATTTACGCAAACCAGGAGACAATATGTCAATTTCGGAAGACATGATTGCCGAGATCGACGAGCGACGAAAAGTCGCCCAGCAATCAGACGAAGAAATGGAACTTACTGATAAAAAGAAAGAGGCTTATCTCGATCTAATAATGCAAATGGATAGATATGAGGATGACCGAGAAAGTCGTTACGCTCAGAATAAACAAGAAGGTATTGATTTGAGAGCAAAAGGCAGTCATGTTGAAAAATTGGCAGCCATTTGTAAAACTGCATGATGGGATGGTTGTTTACTAACTGTTGTGTATTACCTTGCTAACGTGTTGTGGTTTTATTAATTTTAAATGTTTTAACCTGATATATTGAATTATATCACATATTAAAATTGTATAGACTTTTGTTACAAAGTATGGTTGACTTGTAGGATTCACTTTTGATGGTTGTCTCACAATAATATACATCTTACAGTTCTTACATACTTTATCAGGCCTAGAAAATCACCTAAACAACAAATAATTGTTAAGTTAGAATTTGTCTTAACCCTTTACTTCATATAGACGCCTTTGGACACTTAATATAAAAGCTTTTTAACACCTCAAATATAGAAGGCTTTTGAATTATTTGGTGAATTATGTTTATATTAACTGACAGAGTGGAAAACAGTTTAGGAACTCTTCCTGCACTGTTTTCAAAGGCCTTCTGTGATTGATATCTATGGATTAAAGTGTTAAGACAAATACGAGGTAAAAATGAAGTTATTTGTGGAACAACAAATTTGTGAAGTATTTTAAATTTTTAGAACTCTTTATCTCAATTGTTTGTAAAAATCAAATACATTTTTTCTTCTTAAGTTTATGTTGATGAGTAAAAAATACAATGCGTCACTACACGTCTCACACACCAATTAATTTTGTACTGTTCTACATATAGAGACATGCACTTCTGGAACACTGGATACATTACCAATGGTTCTAAAAGTGCCTTATTCCCATAGATAGTCCTCTGTTGGTCCAAATATGCAGAAAAAAACATGGGGTTGACCAGGTTGCTTTTTCACAATTTCGATGGTTTGATGGCACCCCTTCATTTTTGACAATTCTGCCCATTTGTTGCAGTGTATCACTACGCATCTTTAAACTGTTATAGCATCATCAAACAGTTCCCAGGGTCACCCAAACTTTGCAGAAATCATGAAAATGTTCCAATGTTCCCATATGCACAAAGAAATATGACATTTTATGCATTTTTAAAAAAAAAATTACCCAACCGCTTTACACAGCTCTAATTTCTTGGGCGTAATAATCTTGCTACCGTCATGTAAGGGAGGTAATTGTTCACTGAGACCTTGAAGAGTAGAAATTGTCACGACATTTGACTGAAATTTTTGTCGAACAAACCTTTACCATTTCTAAATATGAAAATACGCCTTTTGAATTCATCGCGCAACTGTTTTCGAATTCATGCACCAAAATAAGATGGCGGTCACACATGCATTAATCAGTTTCGGACGACTCGAAAACAGGAAAAACTGCCAAAATTTTTTAGCCATTGTACCTTAATAAAAATAATTCTAGAAAAAGAAATACTTTGAAAATGTCCTTGTATTGGCTCCTATAGTGTATCTATCTGACTGCATATTCATTTTATTGTATATGCAACATTACATAACTTAAGTGTCAAAATACATGACCATATATGGATAATTAGTTGTTTTTGCTTCAAATAATGCTCTGTTTTGTTGCAAAACTATATATTTGACTTTTTTTTATATTTATAACAAACAAATATTAATGTTTGAAGGTGCCCAGCAATAATTTGCATGTCACTGACACTAACCATGCCCCCTTTTTCAATACATGAATGAATAACATACTTGTGTACATGCATTAGATTCATTATCAACTATGAATATTTCCCTTACCAATTGAGGTATCTATTAGGCATATATTAAATTCCAATACTATTTTGTTTATTTTATCAATAAAAATAGCAAATGAAAGTAAAGTGTGCATGAAAGTCACTTTAAAGCAAGAAAATGAAATGATGAATGAAAATGAGACAAAATATGGATACAGCATATTTGGCTGGACCGATAAGCTCATTGCAAAAAGACGGTTTGCTAAAGCGCATCTCTTTACCACAAGTTAGTTTGAAATAAATATATCAAAGAATATCGCGATAAGAAATACTTGTCGCGAGATGACTCGTTACTTTACAGATTTTCCAAAACTGGCATTAAAAATGGGCAGTTAAAATAGAGTTGTTGCAATAATTATATGAAAATTAGAAATTGTCATATAGGAGAATGCTAAACTGTTGAATGTGGAGAAAAATATTATACACATTCAACAACAGACAGCGAAAAAACATCATCTTCAATGAGAAAAATCTATATTCTATAGCAAGCATCATGTATTTTTATTTGAAAAAAAAGTAAGAAGAACAACCAAAAGAAATCAGATGATGGTACAAAAGTTTCAAGCACAGGTTAACTAAACGCTGAGAAATTATTACGCGATTCTGTTTCGCGTCATTTCAAAGAAGTCGCATTTTACAATTTAACTGAATGTCCAAGAGTAGGTAAATACTGTGTATAAGCCAGACCCAGCCGCATAAATATCAACACTGAGGAGAAAAAAATGACAGTAAAACAAAAATGGCAGTCATACGCCATACCATTAAACTGAAACGCGACAGTTTGGCGGTCGGTATATCGAAAACTGGATACAGAGCTGTTGATAACAAATATCAATGACAAAATAATGAAACAGGAGATGTCTCCATAATTCATGATCAATATAATATTAATTGATAAACAGCGACATAAAAACAATATTGCTCATACGCGAGCAAACCGTATTGTCAAAAAGCATGCGCTAAAGAGTGGAAACAGTATCGCGACAAATGTTACCATTTTTATGTGGGTGGGGTATGAATTATACACAAATAATGAGTTTCTAACACAAAAAAATGGCTTAACTTACATGAATCATGAAATCTGGATGCAGTGAATGCTCTAGACATGCTTTTGTTGTGATATATTAGCATCACTGTCTCTCTGTGTGACTTTCAAGTGTTTTTAAGTGCAAACTTCTATTCATTTTAGCCAGGATTTTGAGACAGATGGCTAAAATCAAGTCTTATCACATGATGAAGCAAAGCATATTTGCATACATGATCATTTCTTTTTCAGTTAAATAGATGATCTCACTTTGTGTTCCTTCCATTGAATTGAATAAATCCTGATTCCAACATTTCCATGACAAATTTTCAGCTGCTCAGTCTCATTGCCCTATTTGCTTTACTGTTTTAGCTTCAAGTTTGGTTTTGCCTGTGTGACACTTCTCTATTTCACTCAAAGTCATCCATTTTTCACAAAAAAACATTTATTTTTCCATTTAGAGGTTTCAAATACAGTATTTCCCATAGAAAGTGACATATTTTGAAAAAGAAAGTAAATCTGAATCACAAAGATGCAGTTTCCTCCCAGCGTCTACCGAAAATGATCTGGTTCTTGAACGTCTCACACACCAATTAATTTTGTACTGTTCTACATATAGAGACATGCACTTCTGGAACACTGGATACATTACCAATGGTTCTAAAAGTGCCTTATTCCCATAGATAGTCCTCTGTTGGTCCAAATATGCAGAAAAAAACATGGGGTTGACCAGGTTGCTTTTTCACAATTTCGATGGTTTGATGGCACCCCTTCATTTTTGACAATTCTGCCCATTTGTTGCAGTGTATCACTACGCATCTTTAAACTGTTATAGCATCCTCAAACAGTTCCCAGGGTCACCCAAACTTTGCAGAAATCATGAAAATGTTCCAATGTTCCCATATGCACAAAGAAATATGACATTTTATGCATTTTTAAAAAAAAAATTACCCAACCGCTTTACACAGCTCTAATTTCTTGGGCGTAATAATCTTGCTACCGTCATGTAAGGGAGGTAATTGTTCACTGAGACCTACAATTCCATTTAAAAAGCATAAACTGTCCACATTGTTAAATAAAGGACATCTTGTAAATGCTCAGAAGTAAAAATAATCATGTCTTCTCTATTTGTGTGGCAAAATGGGGGTGGGGGATGGTGCATATACAGTTGTATTAATGTTGCAACTGAAAATGGTAATTCTTTAAAAAGGAAATAATCTCCAATACCAAATTGTGAAGTTTGTAGCCACAAATTTATTGGCAGTATACTTTGTTATTTTGTGAATTTTCTAGGCCTGTGTGTAAGTGATGGGGCTGACCTTAAGTTATCTTAAGTAATAAGTTGTGTTAAGTTCACACTGATTGAACATCCATATTTACTTGTATGTTTTACCACATGTATTTAACTGATTAACATGTCTCACTTTGTTAACCTCTATGTATCAGTGTGTAACAAGTTTATATTTAATAAATTTGGCAGCTGTATTAGTTATAAGTTTAACTATTATAGTAAATACTTCAACCATATCCTCCTCCCTGTATGTGCCCCACCTCATAAAGCGTTGCTACATTATTTCTAAAAAGACTGATCTCTGACCTTCTGTTTTGTCATATGTAGGATTAAAAAAAAATCGTTATTAGTTTAAAAAACAAAACCAATTGATTTAATTCACAACTGAAACAAAACCAATTGATTTAATTCACAACTGAAACAATCAATTTAATTCACAATTTCTACATGTCAACAAAATCTAATTTCATCAAGGAATTATATAGAGAAGGAAAGGCAACTGATTGATATTTTGTGAATGCTTGTGTATTCACACAAAATCTCACAATATCTCGTTTTCTATTATCTTAACTTCCATTCTTCTCAGGAACACAACTCAAAATTCTTACACTGCAGAATGAAATTCTTATCAAAACAATACCATTCCCGGCAATTTCTGTTTAAAATTGTTGAAGTACTTCTGATTTCAAAATTCGTATACTGCAGCTAAATTAATAACAAATTATGAGAAATTTTATTTCAAACCTCAATATTATTAATTCAAGATGATTTTTTGTGAGCAAAATATTTTAAATCATCTAAAATTATATAAAACTTTCATTATATTTACAAGATTTGAGTTGCCTGTAAATTATAAATGATTATTTACCAAATAATAATTAATCCTTTGTGTCAAGATATGCAAGTTTCCTATCCTTTTGTATAAGTCCAAGATTTCATGTAGTAACAACACCAACAAAAAATATATATATATTTAAGGCATACCGGTACTTATTTTTCAAGAAAATCAGTTTCAGAATAAAGTTGAAATATGCTGAGGCACTTACAAGGAGGATTACAATATCTTTTAACTTCTTGTATATTATGGCTGATTAAAGTTGCAGAGATTGAAAATTTAATTTCGTAAAAAATCTTACTTTCCTTTAGTGGAAAAATAATGGATTAAGTCGATCTAATCCAACTTTAGAAACAGAGGCAGGGCCCGATTAGCTCAGTCGGTTACGCGTCTGACTATCAATCCAGGGGTCGTAAGTTTGAATCCCCCGCCCGGCAACAGTCTCCGTGATGATTGATATACGATATTGTGTCTCATTATCATTCGTCTCTCACCACTGATTTAAGTGGGAAAGTTATCAGTTACTTGCAGAGATGGGGTGTGCTCGAGTACTGGTTAATCCCAGGAAAAAGTGGTTAGGTTAACTGATCGTCTGTTAGCCCTCGATGGCATAAAAATGAAGCTAAATATTCAATCAATCAATCAATTAGAAACAGAGGATTTGAGACATTTGGACATAAAGCCATAATATGCATGAAGGGATATGGTGTAGATAGTAATCTCTCATTATTCTTAATTGATATAATTATAGAGAATTGTATTTAAAATACAAAGCTGAAGGTAAATTTCGAAGTTTGCCTTATTTTAATTTCTTAATTAGATATTTCTATTTTATAGTAATGTATGTCCAGATCTCACATGATTGACATTATTTTATTCAACTATTTTATTACAGATGTTCTGTAATTAGAATATTTAGGTTTGCTACTTTTGTAAGCTTGTTTTAGCCTATAAATAATATAGAAAAGTAATGAAAATCTGCCATTATTTTGTTTGAAATTATTTGCATGATTTTTTTCTATCTGAAATTTGCATGTGGTTCGATGCCATTGCCAATTGAAAGAAAAAAAAAGCATTTCTACCATTTTTGTAATTGTATTTAGTTCTATTTAATATGGTTCGTCATTTTTTGTCTAAATGAATTTTAAAAGTGATGCATATTTATCTACAAATACTTAAATCTCATGTTTCTTTTGGTATGTATTGGGCCCTTTTAGTTTACTCAACAGCACATCTGACTATCAATCCAAATGAATGACAAAATTTTAATAAAGAGCAATCTAGAATGTAAATTTTAACAAGTGACATGTTTTAAATGATTTGGTATCAGGAGCCCTTTTGACTAACCTTCATAAGTTTTGTTCATATGAACAAATTGTGACACCTAGGAATGTTCCATTCGCCCAGTATTTTTTTTTTTTTTTTTTTTTTCAAATTTTAAAAAAAGTGCTATTTACAAGTTTAGCGAAACTTCATAAAATGATTTAAGAACTAAACTTACTAAAGCGACAATTTTTCAATTATACAATTCAAAATTAATTGCTATGTCTCAGTTTTTTGTCCAAATTATTGGGCCCCAGTTTCACTTGACAACAGTCTTCACTTCCAATTTTCCTCAACTCAAATTTTTGAAATTCTATAACTTCATAATATAATTAAATACTGATCATTTTATAGGTTAACCTTTATCAACAAGTAAAGATTCGTAACGACTTTATTTCTGTGTGATTATTTTTAATGTGTAATTGTTCAAGTAATCATTTGGAGAAATATTTGAGTTAAGTAAAATTTCAGTTCAACATGTTAAGAGAGATTACGCTTAGAAATGGGAGGCATCATCAGATCATTTAATATGCTTTATTGTGCTTTTATTTTTGTGTCTCATTCGGTGACGTTCCCAAACTGCTTTATAAGTTTGAAATGTTTCCTCGTTCATTTCCAGTGTTAGTATACAAGTGAGATGTTATTGTAAATATCAGTGTTTAATTGATGTTGCAAACAAATTGTAGAGCTTGACGATACAGCCTCAGTTGGTGAGGATGCAATTGTCGAAGAAAAAAAGAAGACAGAGGAATCTGCTTTAGTTCGTATTGAGGCTTTTGGGGTGGAGGCAGAATTGCGCCAGGCACCCTCGGCTCCTTCTACAGAGCCGGCTCAGAGAGAACCATCACCTGAGTCACAGGTTGAGTCACAGCCTAGTGAAGGTAAACACTTGCACGTGTTTACACTTGAGTGTATTTTGTACATGCATATCGTGTTGTGTACCCGCACGGTTGTTTACCTGTAAATGCTTGTAGATTAATAAATGCATGTTCTTGTACGTGTATATTTCATGATACATATTTCAGGGAGAGATGAGCTGATCCAGAGAATAATATAAAATAGATATGTGTAATCAGAACAAGACTGCGATCATTAATACATGCATGTTGTATATTTTGTATAATATTATATTCTGCATGTTAACATTATAATATCATGCCTTACTAACTGCTTTATATTTTAATAAAATATTGGCACTCTGTCTTGTCAGGAATAATTGCCCTCCGGGTAAGACAAGGTACACTACATCTTTATTTAAAAAAAGGAGGCTGTGATAATAACCAATCATATTTTCAGAATTCTGAATTTGAAAATTATCCAATGAAATTTCAGAAATTTATTAGTTATCTAATCAAATTTCAGAAAATTATGCGTTGACCAATCAAATTTGAAAACTGTTTTAATTATCCAATTTGAAATTAAAAGATGAAAGAATGTGACGATTATGAGTATTATATGTTGTTAGTTGACAGCATGTATTATTTTTTAAAAAAATAACTGTTATGTTAGTTTAGTGGTTTATGATAAATTATAATTTGTATTGTGTTGTAGATATTTAATTTTGTCTCCCCCTCATCTCTGGGAAACATAATGTTTTTGTGCTTTCCATCTGTCAATTCATCTTTCTGTCATTGCTCCTGTCAGAAGATCTGTCAGACATTTGTGATCCGATATTGCTGAAACTGCATCTTGCTTAGAACCAACTGTTGGATTTCAATGAAACTTACTGGCAAAGATCAGTATGAAATAAGTTTTGAACAATTATCAACAAAACAATTGTATGAGGGGGAGACAGAAGTTTTCAGAAAAAAACAACAACAAATTTTAGTTATTTTAGATTTTTGTTGAAATATTTGATAGTAGATATTGTAAATGAATCTGTAAAAATCAGAGAATTGCCTGTTTTAACAGATGTGCTGCATGATATATCTTTTAATGTCGTTTAAACATTGAAATTATGAGTGGGCATTAATGTAGAATTATAACATATTTTTTATATTTTTGGATAAATATTTGTTAATTTATTTGAGAATATTTGGTGTTTAATATTTCAGTGTTAATTGTATTTGAGATAAATTGGCCTTTTATTCTTAATTACTCTTAAGATAAATTGATGTAACACTTAATAGCAGTCTGTTTTAATCTTTATATTGTAAATTACTCTTTAGATAAATTGATTGAACCAGAAATTACACTTAAAAATTATCATTTTTAAACTGAATATCTAAAACAGCGGTACATAAGAGTAGGTAAGATAGCCCTATATGGGTTGGGCAATCTTTGACAGTTCCTAATAATGTAAATTTAAAATATTTTATCACTGCATGACATTAAAACAAATTAATCCAGAAAGAGTGTAAGCTAACTACCCTTTTCATATAATTATATACATACAATACTATTCACAAATTGATACCTTTGATTTGTTTATATTTATCAAAAAACGACACTGAGATAAATGGATTCAATTAATTTATCCATTTGTTATGTACGTTTCTTTAGAAATTCTATAATAAACACGATATTAATATAAGATTTTGTGCATATGGCTATTGACACTAACATTTTATAGACATTTTGCTGATTTCTACACATTCATGAAATGGCTCCACCTAGATAATCTGAGCCCCTGGGTCCGAAACTCGTTAATTCATTGAAAATGTTTATCATTCGATCATTAAAAGTTAGTTAATAAGGAAGTATTGAATCACTTTTCAAAATTTACACTGATATAATTGATAGTTATATGAAGTATATTGCAATATTGGACACAACCAGGTGACCAGCTTATTGGACACAAACAGGGGCCCAGCTTATTGCTAAAAAGGCTGTACACCATGTCATATACACATAGTTTGTAGAGATTTTCATTCTTCCGACATTTTGCATGTTTTGATTTTTTATTCATCTGTGTCTTGTGGATGTTTTGTAAGCACTTTTGTTCCATGATTGCAGACCTCGAAGCTGACGAAGAAGAAGGAGTAAAAACTCCTCCCCCCAGTCCCGAAGAAAAATTTGTACAAGGTATAACAACCATGCACCTAATACATAGTCTGCCAGTGTTGTACAATGTAGAGTTTCACGCTATTATCTAACATGTGACAGTGTGTAGAGGGGTCATGACCTTTTTAACATGTGGTGTCTCTTGTTATGGTGATCACGCTTTTCTAACAGTCATGTTTCACTTTACTAACTTGCTACTTGTCTCGTCGTAGAACACTTTTCTAGTTATTTACAGTGAAATAAGCTCTAATGTTTCTCAGTTTTGACACTGAAATTATTAAAAATGATTTATTGTCTCCTATTCATTAAGTTGGTGGATTCAAGCCTAACAATTTCCTAAAAACACTTTGCATGAGGATAGTGATTCTACTCAGATTCAGTTATATTCATGTGGGGCCTGCCTCCACCAGTCAATCTGGATATATAACCCTGTAATGTGTTGAGAATGTCATTAAACCAAATTTAAAAAAAAATCTCTTACAAAATTATAATGCTGTAGCTTACTGTTAATTGTAGCAGTACAATGTAAATTGATTGACTTCGAGCATGATTTGTCTGAGTTTGTTTCACAATTGATGTAAAATAAATAAGTTGATTGCCACTGAAATGCTAGTTTGGAAGGAAAAAAAAGTTTTTTATTTGCATCCTTTTTCATCTTCCGTTACATATCTGATTGACAGTTGAGTAATTTTAGATCTATGAATAAGAATATTAATAACTCAGTGTGAACTGTTTAAGAAGTTTGTTAATGGTAAATATAACAGCTGGGTTTTACGACTGTTCGAGAATATCTGTAACTTCTTTAAATTTGTGTGTGTGTGTTTTGTTGATTTCTGATTTTCTTTTTTCATTTTGCATAGCCATTTTGAGAATTTCAAAACAAAAAACTGGGATTTCTTTTATGGGGAATAATTACA
Organism: Panopea generosa; assembly: GCA_029582155.1. Classification (NCBI taxonomy): domain Eukaryota; kingdom Metazoa; phylum Mollusca; class Bivalvia; order Adapedonta; family Hiatellidae; genus Panopea; species Panopea generosa. The sequence continues at coordinate 53,628,511 of CM055895.1, forward strand.
ATATAGAAAATGTTTTCATCCAAGAAACTTTTTAAATTTTACAAAACACCATAAAGAAGCAAATAACTAATAAAACTTTTAATCATTTAGTAAAAACATCATAATATAAATGGTTGTAATGAATGTACACCATCTTCTACTAATTACTGTAAACTGGTAGCACCTCCATTATCAATTTCTATACCATCACACGTATCTTTAACTATTACTTTCACATTTCTGCCAAACTCATCCCATCCATAACATCATGTCATCTTCCATCTATACCATGTTACATGTTTGCTTCATCAATTCTTTGTGAGAGTTATTTCTTTATTGTGTACTATTGTTGTGATTTATATATAATATTATTTACTACTTATTTTGAATTTTATCAAGTAACCATGAACTGGTAAAATTAAAAAAAAATTTTTTTTATCTATTGTACAATGCCCAACATGACATGTTATCATATTATAATTATGTAAGGGATGTAATTTGAATTCTATTTTAAAAATATTTCAAAATGTCAATGTAGTTTAAAGGATTTTATAAATAAAATTAACATTTAAGCGAAATGTTCATACTTTTTAGGTAATTTAATCACAGTTTTGTGTAAAGACCAAAATTGATATCCTTTCTATCAAATCCATCTTTGATAGTTAAAGATTAAATATACCTTCTTACTGTTTCATCTTTGGTTTTGAGAGCAAATAACCTTCAAACAGATTCATCTTTGGTTTTAATCCAAATATCCATTCTTAGACAGTGCTGCTGATAAGCTTTTTTTCAGCATGAAGTTCAAATGAGTATTTTACTTCTAAAATTTGTATGCAATGCTTTTAATTCAAAATGTTAAGGGTAAAATGAACATTTTAATCAAAATTGCTACCTAAAATAAACCAATCAATGCTGAAATTGTCAATATCCAATGCTCATTTTACCACTAACTTTAAATTCCAATGCTTTTTTCAGAAATTCAGTGTTTTAATTTCCCTGCAAATCAAGCTTATCTGGTGCACTGCTTATAGGTTCAACTTTCGTTTTAAGACCAAATCTCAACCTCGTTATAATTGTTTCACTTCTTTTTTTCATAAATGTGCGATGTTTCACGAAATCTTGATTATTTCCTTACCTTTGAGAGTCGGTCTCTCTATTTGACATGAACCACCATAAGTTGTTGTGGCTGATCCTTAAACATCTGAATCGGGTTTTGTTGAAACATAATTCTAAAGAACAAAACAATCGCAAGTTTCATAAGCTTCCTGAAGAGATTTTTGTATGAAGTATAAACATCTCATTGCATATTTAGTCACCATTTAGACAGTTTGTAAGTCATTTTCATTATTAGTATTAGTCTTTAATGTTAAATTATTTCTAACCATGCTTCACAACTTCTGACCAATCAGAAGTGAGGGAGGATAAAATCAAGGAAGCAATAGAACAGGAAGCTCTTCGTGAAGAAATAGAAAATGCCCGGTCTCGTTCTCCTCCACGAATAGAAATCGCAGAATCGGAAACACCAACTGGTGAGGCATTTGATGAAGTCCATGAAACACAGCCGGACAAACTAAAAGAGGAGGAGGGCGATGAGGTCTTTGATGGGCAGATACCTGACAATGAGGTGCAGGTAGATGAAAAGAAAGAGGAAGAAATATCTGAATCTATAACCGAAATTGAGGAGATTTTTCAAGTTTCTGAGGATGGGATAACATGGAAAACAGTGAAGAAGATAACAACAATTACGCCGCGTGGAACTAATGAGAGAGTTATCGTTCTTGGAGGTATTTAATTGATAGCAATGCTTAAATGTTTAGTGCGCTGTTTCTCACTTTTATCCTGAGTCTGTCCTTGTAAAGCTGTTGTAAAATGAACCAGAATCGAGTTTGTCAAAATTTAAAAAAGAAAATGAAAACCAAAATGTGAAATAATTAAATTGCCCATACTCTCAATAACTAAATACATGTACAATCATTGATTGAAAATGTAGTTTTGAACTGTACTTTGGTACATCTTGATCAATATTTTCGAAATTTTGGAGCATTCAACTGCAGATATACCATCTGAAAAAGTAAAAAAAAAAAGAATTATTCTTTGTTAACTAATCTGCAATAAACTTGACAATTCTGAACTGGTCCATTGCTTGTACCTTCTGAAGTGAGTCTTTGTTTTGTCAGACTGTTCAACATTTTGGGTACAAGACTTTTTACTGCTGCCTATAGCATCTCCAAACCTCTTCTGAAAGGCCTCTACAGGCAATTATTTAGTCCATTTTTTATTAATGGTTTCCACGGTAATTTAACTTTAACAGTATGTTGCTGGTGTCACAGTGCTTTTTAAGGCTGTTTAAATTATTGTATTTCATCTTGAAAGCCTTCGATTTTGTTATGAGATTATTTTTTTTTTTTACATATTTACTTTAAAATGATTTTTATTTCAAGGCTTTCGAGTTTCTTAGCTATAATTTTCAAACATATTGCTTTAAATTTTTTCTTTTTTTAATGGAATGTATTTTTTTGTATCTATAGACGATTTGGCACAATTTATTTTGTATAATTTACACCTTTAAATATATATTTGTGGATTTTTATAGTATATATAATTACATATTAATATATATATATATATATATTACTTTTTAGCTATTCTGAACAAAGATGAGCTTAGTTATTTATTTCAGGGTCTCTGTCATCAACACTGGCCATCATCATCCAGTTTCTTTAACCCTTTATTCCATAGATACATGTTTTCCCGCATTAATCACAGAGGCCTTTGAAAACAGTGTAGGAGTAGTTCAGATTACTTGTAACGAGCAATCTGAACACTTCCTGCACTGTTTTCCACTCTGTCAGTTTATATAAACATAATTCACCCATTGCTGATAGGTGGTGAATTAATACTTTCTATATTAGAGGTGTCCAAAGGAGTCTATATAAAGTAAAGGGCTAACTCTTAGCTTCAAAATTTGGCAAAATCTCGCATCTATTGAGTATGCGCTCATGACATATTCTGAAAACACTGAACAGATTTCATTGAAACTTATTTGCAGTGTTCCTTGGTGGTGCACTATTGCCCTCCTCAATTACAACATAGCTAATGTTACTAAAAAAGACAAAAATTTCAAACATAGTCTCCTTTGAAATCTTTCATTCAATGCCAATCAAATTTATGTGCACGGTCCATGTGTCAACAACCTTCATGAAGTTTTATTTTTGTCATCATGTAAAATAAAAGATGGCAGCTATAGTGCCACAAAGAGTTATATAGGGGAAAAGTATAAAAATTAGTGCTTGGAAATCATCAGGGTCATTTCAATGTAATGAAAAATTAAGATTCACTGTTTGTCCTGATTGAAAATAAAAACTACATTCAAACCAAAAACAACAGAGGACCAGTTTTATTTCTGTGTTTTTATAAAAATTATACATGAGTAGAATAAAAACAAAACAAATAAGGAGCATTGACTGGTATTCTTCTTTCAATAGCATTCGGGTTGTCCGAGATTTTGAATACAAGAGTGATTTTTAGCTCTACTGGCCAAAGGCCAGAAGTGCTTATGAGATGGCGTGTTGTCTGTCGTCCGTCGTCTGTCGTCTGTTAGCAGCACTTTCTCTGAAACCACTAGGCCAATTAAACTGAAACTTCACATGCATGTTTCTGTTGCATAGGAGACTATACAGAAGATTTTTTTTTTTTCGATCTGAAATCTTTATCTATATCGATCTATATCTTCACAGAAGCATTGTTTGGTGAAGGAGATTCAGATTTGTAAAAATGAATGGGTTCCACTGTCTTAAGGGGTCAGGAGGGGCCCCAATAGGGTACAAATTTGGATTTACTAAAATCGTTTTCTTAACAACCGGTATGTCAGATTTGTTCATATTTGGCATAAATTATCCCTATGTTTAGGGGTTTGATTGTAGATAAGAATTTAGGAGCTAAAATTTATAGGGGTCCTGTAAGGGGACTTAGAATTTTACATAAGGATACTATGGGAAAACAGAAAATTCTCTTTTTCTTTCATCTATTCTGAAACCACAAGGCCAATTAAACTGAAACTTCACATGCATGTTTCTGTTGCATAGAAGACTATACAGAAGATTTTTTTTTTTTATCTGAAATCCAAGATGGCCACCGTTACTAAAAATAGTCCAAAATTAAAAAAATCTGCTTCTCATGAACAGCCCAGCATATTTTCAAAATTTATGTAGTAATGATGACCAACTATAGTATTGTTAGATTTGTTCAAATGGTGTCCCTCAGGTTAAAAATGACCCCGCCCCGAGGGTTCAATTATGGGACACATGTTATAATTTTTTTTTTTTTTTTTTTTTTTTTAAATGGAAATGATTTTGCCTATATCTTCACAGAAGCATTGTTTGGTGAAGGAAGTTCACATTTGTAAAAATGAATGGGTTCTTCTGTCTTAAGGGGTCAAGAGGGGCCCAAAAAGGGTACAAATTTGGATTTACTAAAACCGTTTTCTTAACAACCGGTATGTCAGATTTGCACATATTTGGCATAAATATCCCTATGTGTAGGGGTTTGATTGCAGATGAGAATTAAGGGGCTAAAATTTATAGGGGCCCTGTAAGGGGACTTAGAATTTTACATAGGATTACTATGGGAAAACAGAAAATTCTCTTTTTCTTTCATCTATTCTGAAACCACAAGGCCAGTTAAACTGAAACTTCACATGCATGTTTCTGTTGCATAGAAGACTATACAGATGACTTTTTTTTTTTTCGATCGGATATTCAAGATGGCCGCCATTACTAAAAATAGTCCAAAACTTACAAAATCTTCTTCTCATGAATGGCCCAGCATATTTTCAAAATGATTATGTAATAATGATGACCAACTATAGTTTTGTTACATTTGTTCAAATCGTGTCCCAAGGGTTAAATAAGACCCCCCCCCCCCGATATTTCTATTGCAATGGAGAATTTCAAAAAGTGCTATGGCCACTATGAGTCAGTAGAGCGTCCTTAGGCCCTCTTGGGCCTCTTGTTCATGTGTAAAGCAGAAAAAATGGGTTACTTTTTGACTGGGTTGCATTCAGCAACGTTAAACTGCAAGCACATTTTACTGCCTAGTTCCCTAAAATTATTGTGTACTGTGTGCTAATTTGAGGTTGAGCCAGTGTTCAGGAAAATGTATACGCAAATGTTTAACTGAACTGAACACAGCCCAGGTAACTTGTTGTCAGTAATGTTCTGTACAGTTTTTAAAATAATATGGAATTCCTTAAGTATATTGTACCGTACACATTTGAACTTGTGTTCACATTGTTTGTTTCATCAGTTCGGGTTTCTGCTTTTTGACTGCTGTTAAACAGTGTTCGAGGTAATGCAAGGTTAACTTAAAGTTATGTAGTTTTAATGTTTACATAAAATGATTTTGGGGCGGGGACTCAATTTAAATATGAAAGATTCATATAAAATATCTGCCTTTATTTTGTCTAAAAAAATCTTTGATGTAAGAAGTCTCTTTTAATAAAATGTTTTTATGAAAATGTAATTAATTTTAACTGGCTATGCTTACCAACAGAATGTGTTTCACAATGTTAAAATGGAGTTTTGTTGTAAATGTGACAAACAGTTGAATATTAACCCATGGGTCAGTTGTGTGTGATTGTGTACTGTGAGTTACTGTAAATTGTGCGTTTAGATATCCACTGTAGATGTTGTTAAATGTAAACTTTTTTGAAACCTACCTTCAATTAGGAGCAGATTGCTGCTAATTATGTCTCCCTACCCCCACACATACAATTTAGGGGAGACATTGTTGTTAGTCTTGAGATCTGACTATCTGTCTGTCTGTCACAAATCATGTCCACATCACAAAATTTTAATGCATGAAGAGATTTTTGAATACTTTGACACATGTTTGCATATTAAAACAATATGCAGAGTGCAGTTTCCAGCTATGTTGGGTCAAGGTCATATTGAAAGGGAAAATAGGCAATATTAATTTTCATGTTCATTTCATTTCTTTTTAACGGCTTGAGGGATTTTATGATAACTTAATTGGCACAAATGTTCTACATATCAAAACGCTGCACAGATCATCCGTCCATCCTGCCGTACATGCATCCATTCTGCCGTACATCCGTCCACTCCGTAAAGCTTTTTACTTTTTGACTAAGAGCTGGGAGAGACATGTATGTTTTTGTGACAAAAAAACAACCATCTGGTTGAATATGTGAGGTTGCTGTGTTATAGTGTTTATTTATCCATGGGCGAATGCCCTGGGGATTTCTCATGTCACTCATATATTCTGTGTTATATTGTAGGGATCTTTCATGGTTATTAGGTTGAGGTTATATTACTAAGACTACATCATTATCCATGTGGGATAGAAAAATCTCACCTAAGGGGTCAAAATTACATGCAGGGGTAATACTGTGTAATTTTGACCCAGTGGGGAGATAATTCAAACTCATGATGGATTGTTTTTCCCATTCATCTCAGTCAAATAATAGATCCTTGATAATGGCCATCATCATAAAAATAGACTTTTTTTATCTTTTTTAAATGCCAAAAATCTCACATATCAAGTAATCGACATTTTAAAGTACATGCATATACAAAAAGATAAACTTGTTAATCTTCCCGCACATTGTTTGAATACATTTCAAATTTACATTATGTAAGATGTCATAAAATATAAGATGACGTAACATCTTGTCTTGTGAGAAAACTCACATGGCATGGAAGATAGAGTTTTCCTTCATTTCTATGAGCTGAAATGGAAAAAAAAGATATTCCAACACAAGGTTTTTTTAATTAATGAGATTGAATCATACATCAAGCTACCAGTGTGACTAGATAGAGCTATTAACCTATATTTCAAATATCTGGCTGTTCTAGATCTATAGAAGCTGTAGACTTATACACATGTACTGTAGTTGGCTAGATAGAATGTTACGTCTTATACTATATCCAGAATATCTTGTGTGACTAGATAGAATCTTTAAGCTTATTGTTATTTTCTAAACATTATCAATGTTCTGTGTAACTAGAATGATCTTTGTGTTTCATTACCCATTATTTTAGGTTATGAAAAACTCTCTGACCCAACCAGGTTCAATTCAAACCAACCAATCCAATTCCATGTTACAATGAAAGCAAAGTTTCTATTGGTTGAAATTCCATGTTTCAATTAAAGCAAGGTTTCTATTGGTGGAAATTCCCAGTTACAATAATTCTTAAGAAAAGTTTCTATTGGTTGCATATGTGTGTTATAATGAAAACTATGTTTCTATTGTTTGAAATACCGTGTAACAATAATTATTAATAAAAGCTTCTATTGGTTGAATATCAGTGTTATAATGAAAACTATGTTTCTATTCGTTGAAATTCAGTGTTACAAAAAATGCAAGGTTTCTCTTTATTGAATTCACGATAATCTCAAGCAAGGATTTATATAGAGAAGGAAAAGCAGCCGATTTGGATTTTATGAACGTTCGCATATTTTTGCAAAATCTCCCGAAATCCCGTTTTCTATTATCCTAATTTCTATTCATCTCAGAAATACAAATCAAAATTCTTGCTTTGCACAACAAAATTTTCTTGTGCTATTTTATCACCACTTAGTAGGGAGATGCAAGATTCTTGCATACTGGATAAGGACTTCTGCATATATTTATACAGGGTACAAAGTTTTCATTCTACACCCCTTACGCATGCTTATCTTAATCTCCTCGTGCTATGACTTAATGCCATTCATGAAATCCTTATGCTATGACAAATTTCACGTGCCATATAATGTAGTGCCATTAATAAAATCCTCTGTGTGACATGTTCCTTACACAGTAACATGTTCATCAATGAATACTATAGTATCCTTATGCTATTATAAAAAAATAAATTTGAATTATCTTAAAAAATCACACAGGGTTGCATACAAGAAAAAGTATATTTTATGGGGTTTTTTTTGGTGCGGATTGAAAACTCCATCCCCCGGGATAAATAATTTGGTGGCGATTTACCGACAAAACAGTTATCGCTCGGGACGGAATTTTCAATCCGCACCTCAAACCCATGAATGATACTTATTTTCCTATCCGTCTATATAAGTCCTTGACTCAATTGAGCATGAACACATGAAGCAGAGGCAGATACTTTGTTACACTGGCTCTGAAAAGAAACATATAAGTGTTGGAAGCAGCCATTTTCTTCTCTGCCGAAGTATAGGGTTCCTTTCAATTGTTTGACACAATTTTTCTGTTGTATATCACATGTCCTTACATTTCATATTACTAGTATTGCGTGTTTGTAAAATCTTGGCACCGATGTTTTATTACATTTATTGATAATGGTATATACACTTAGTTGAGATTGTCCTTTACATAATTAGATAAAGGTTTAATTAATTTTATTGTTTTGTGTAATTGTATTATATAACTGCACATCTGTATGTTTTAACTTGTAAGAAATTGTTTGCAAATCAGTTTTATTGTGTTTAAATTGAAATTATTAATTTGTATCAATGGAAGGAAGTGAGTTTTAATTGATCTTTTAGCTTTTCTTTGTATTTTCTTTATAATTAAGCAGAAAAAGAATCATATCAATTTTATAACTTTTTTATAATGTTAATTAATGTAAATTACTTTATTAAAGATTAAAATAGATGTTATTTTGTACTTTTATTTTTATGGAACTATTTCTGAAATTAACAGCTTTTCTTTTTCAATACTAGTTTCAGACTGTTGTACTTGTGATAAAGGGATGAATGAAAATGGATGAGGGGGGTGGGGTGGGGGTGGGGGGGTTGGGGTTGGTGGAGGCTAATAATAAATATATTTTTTTACTTTATAGTTCAGATTGATTATTTTTCTCAGTATGTTATGTAATACATTTAAATACATTCTTTATTTTGGAATTTTTTACCACTTATTAGGAATTGTGAACTATTTTTACTACATGACCTGGAGAGGTGATAAAAAAATATTATAATAGGGAACATGTGATTTCATTTTATTCCTTGTTTCTGGCCAAGTTGCCGAACATTTAGAAATGAAGAGTGGAATTAACAATTATTCCTTGATTCAAGCCAAGTTGTTCCTTAATTCAAGTTAAGTTGTTCCTTGATTTAAGTTAAATGTTTTGAAGTTTGGAAATAAAGAATGGAATTTACATTGTTCCTTGATTCAAGCCAAGTTGTTCCTTGATTCAAGTTAAGTGTTTTGAAGTTTAGAAATACATTGTTCCTTGATTCAAGCCAAGTTGTACCTTGATTCAAGCTGAGTTGTTCCTTGATTCAAGTAAAGTGTTTTGAAGTTTGGAAATAAAGAGTGGAACTTACATTGTTCCTTGATTCAAGCCAAGTTGTTCCTTGATTCAAGTTAGGCTGTTCCTTGATTCAAGCCAAGTTGTTCCTTTATTCAAGTGAAGTGTTTTGAAGTTTGGAAATAAAGAGTGGAATTTACATTGTTCCTTGATTCAAGCCAAGTGGCCAAACATTTGAAAATAAAAAGTGACTTTTACATGTTATATTTATTAAAGCATTGATAATTTTGATGTTTCGTATTAAAAAAAAAACGATAGCTATGCAAATTAAAGTTTATTATCTTATTATTAATAACAAGCTTACATCTTGATGACAAATTTACATATGAAATTTATATATTTATAAAAAAAATAAGGTTAATGAAATTGTCGTAATTATAAAGCCATATATGTTTGTATAAGCTAGTTTTGTATGGTTTACTCAACATATTTAGTAATACTGTACCACGATAAAATTGTGATTGTTTGTGATTTTAGATAACCACAGAAACACTGTTAAATGAAGAAAAAAAAATCTTCCATGTATATTTCTCTATTAAACACAGCAAATAATGAAAAACTGGATTTTTCGAAGGGTGACAACCTGTTCTTTTTCAATTTACGTATATGCGTATCTGTAATTTTTTGTTTTTCATGTAATTTCAGAAGAAGTTAAAAAGGAATCGGCAATAGACCAACTTGCAGCCCGCCTCTCGGAGCCTCGGGAGGATGATGTCGACAAACAAGATGGAGAACCTGGTGTGTAACTATAAATAGTAACATCACTGCTGCAACGCCTGTCATGTGATCTGGTCATGTGACCTTATTGTGTGACAAACTTAAAACCCATTCTGGTCATGCAATATTAATAATTCATTTTATTATTTTTTTCATTTTTTTGTTTTTGTAAAATTGTAAGGAGCATTGTGGTTACATTCAAAACTGTAATGAAAGCAAATTTTTGTAGAGATATTGACATATGAACAAAAAGGGATTTACAAATCTACTTATTTCAAATTCAGATAGTTTTCAGAAATTGTTAGTTCTCTGCGAAAATTTGTTTTCATTATGCATGTTTACGTATATTTATTTTTCATGTCTCATAAGAGTTTGATATTTGTTACCGCAAACTAGATTTGTCTCTTTTATTTATGCTTATACAAAAAATTGTATCGATAATTGGTTTAGAGAACAGATTTATCTAACACATTGATCAAAAAGAAATAAACCTGAAAATAAACAACCTTAAAAACTGATGGATATAAGTTGAATAAAAATACAGGAATACTAATTACAGTATGATTAATCTGACAATGTATTAAGGATAACAAAATTTCAGTATATGAAAATTAAAAAATAAATATAAAGTTCAAGTACCATTGATGATATCCATTGCAATATATATCATATGACCACAGTATATAATAGACACACGGGCATTATGTTACCATGGCAACTCAAAATATTAAGTGTAATTTTTCAATAGCCAATTGATTTCCCAGTCAAGTTTTATTAGTTGAATATTACCAAACTTTGCATGTCTCGTGTTTAACCCAGTCCAGTTTGATGTTTTATTTTATATGTTTATGACCTGAGCCCTATTTTACATTTCCTGTATCAGTTTTAAACCAGTTCATTATTTGTATAACTGGCAGAACCCAGTTTGGCCAAGGTAAATTGGACCTATTAATTGCATGGTTTTGGCATACCCCAGCCAACATAACATTGAATTGAAGGACAAGTGCATGCTGTGGGGTTTGGTTAAAGGACATATTTAATTTCGTTGATGGTTTCCCAACCATGTAGCCTAGTTGTGAATTCAGCTCGATAGTTTAATAGTTTTAGCATTGCCCAGTGCAGTGATATTGTATTGGACCAGTTATTTGTTGACCAGGATGTTGTTCTACTCAATCTCATTGAACCGTATCTTCCTGACTTGGTTTGAACTCCATCATTCAAGCATATAAACATATATAATGTATGTCCTGGCTGTGGGGCTAGGCCTGATTAGCTCAGTCTCTAGCACGTCTGATTATTAATACAGAGGTTGCAAGTTTGAATCCAGCCAGTCTCAGTGATGATTTATATACAACACTGTGTGTCATTATCATTCGTCTCTCACCGCTGATTCAAGTAGGAAAGTTATCAGTTACTTGCGGAGTTGAGTTTGCACAATTACTGGTTAACCTTCCAGGATCCCAGGAAAGAGTGGTTAGCCCTCAATGGTGTAAAAATGACACTAAAAAATCAATCAATCAATCTGACTTTGGGCCGCAGTTGCACCAGTCACATGGCAGTGAAAGCGTTACAGAACACAGGTTTTGAACTTATTAGGCTAGCTTACGGACAGGCTTATTTGTATACGCTTTTAATTCATAATCTATTATTAAGGGTAGTCGGAACAAATAAATGTATAATACTCAACTTTTCTGTACTGTACTGTGGTGGGTTAGGCTGTTGTACGCGTTTGTTATTACGGCATGTTTTGATTTATATTCAGGTATCTATGAAATGCTCATTCGTATCAGGAAGTGTCGGAAAAAGTCACGTTCAATTTTGGTCTCGTTTTAACTCCATATTCTATGCAAAGATGTCACAAATATAAATAGAGCGGAAAGATGCAATTTCAAATATATATCTGAATGGACAAAAAACTTTGAAAATGGGGAAATAACATCATTTTATTACCAAAAAGAAAAAAAAGTGAAGCAAAGACAAAAATTAACATCTACGCAAATAATATTTTGACTGTAACAAAATGAATCTATAAAAATTAAAGGTGATGCAATTTTCTAGTACCTTTATTTTATTGTTCAAAAATTATGTCCACTTATACACTCGGTATTTAGTTACCGACACAGTTAAGTTTGTATTTTTTACCATTTTATGAGAGGCAGCGGTTAATGTTTTGTACTACTAATTTTAAATGCTACTTAAAGTTCAAACTTTTTTTAGTACTTAAATTAATTATATATTGTGCAATGTTGAATTGTTGGTAGAGTTTATTCCACTTTAAGAAAGGTACATTTAGTCAGTTTACATTAATTTTTTACATTAAATCTACATTTATTCTTAACACGATTAATTTTAATGAAAATATACACACAAAAAACTTGCATTAATTTACATTATGAATTATTATTATAATTAAAATATATAAAATTCAATATGTTTCATTAAAATATTTAAAGTCATTTAATTTACAATATCGTTATATACATGTATTAATATAATTATATATATGTCATATTTTATTTTCATGTATACAATTGAGTAGATCTCAAGTAAAACAAGACATTTTATATGCTGAAATCGACATTTGACTTAAGTTTTGTGTTCATGACAATTCTACTTTCAGTTTATATTTTATGTTACCATAATTTAGGATTTTATTGACAATTGCATAATGTACGGTTTAGGTGTTTATTTTAACGAGTCGTACATGAAAGATGATACGTTTTTTAAACCCATCAATCGGCTAAAGTATGTCTAAATTTATTGATTTGTCAACATCTTGGCTGGATTGAAAAAGTTTTGAAATATATTGCTTTCGAGGAACGGCTTAGCTTTGAAAATATTCTAGAACAAAAATTGATTTTTTTGTAAAATCTCTCACACTTATAGGAAAGAAAGCAATCTTTATTGGAATATTTAAATTTTGAAATAATTACCAATGTGTCCTTCTATGAGAACTGGCAGACTGCTGTAAAAAATACAAGTTAAAACATAAAAAAAAATAGAATGTTTATTCACATAGAATGGTTTGAATAGTCGATGATATGCAAAACTAGGAAAATGTCTCCAAAACATCATCGAGATAAGTTATAAAAATATACGTTCCTTTGAAAAAAAATGTTGTAAAGAAAAAGCCCTCTTTGGAAAAAGGCAATTCAAAACGGAAGAAAAAAAAGTAGTGCTACTTGTCATAATAGAAAAAAAAACAGTGTACCTTTATTAAAATAATAACACATACGTTGTTCTAGCAATTAAAAGGGTTCCTTTCACACATGTATTATGCTGTTGATGCAATTGACTATAAACCAGTCTATGTTTTGTGCAAGTACTTCCTGTAGGTGTGAGTGGAGATATGATAACTTTGATACCACTGTTCGTGCTTGTATTCATGTTTAAATTGTTTTGCAATAAACTAGCTGCTATTGTACCATACACTGTTTACTGTTTGTTTTATTTTTGCAGCCATGTTGGTTGCAAAGCCTGCTGCTCCTTGATTGGTCCTCTGAAAAAAAAGTTAACCAATCCCATGATTCCTAGCCAAGTATCATACATTCAAATGACATGTTATATATCATACCTCATTATCATGTTTTGCCAAATGGTACAAGTCTTATTTATGGAATTAAATGCTGAAACATAATCTCGGTGCACAATTTATTTAAGTTCGACACACAGTTGTGACGTTTGACACATACACAGTTGTAATATTTAAAGACAGTCAATGTACACCATAGAATACATGCTTTTAATTGTGTTTTTTTTTTATATTCACAAAGCTGTTTGTTGCTTTAAATGTTTTTTGTATCAACCACTAACCAAAAAGAAAATTTGTGCTTGAAAAATAAGTAAAAAATCAAAATTTGCTATGTTTGTTGTCATGGGTTTGTTTTAAGAAAGAAATTAATCTGACAGGCGATTAAAAACAAAAATTCAGGATATTAAAAGCATGCATTCTTCAAGATGAAACACTCTGATTTCAAAGTGGTTAATTCTACCATAGCTGTATAGCAAACACACACACACACACACACACATTGATGTTGTCATTATATCTAGTCACTAGAACCATGCATGGCTGGATAGAAAAAAAACAACTAAACTGTTTTATCTTTTTTTGTGCCATCAGTAAATTAAAACTTTATAAAATTAGAGTAAAAAAAGTATTTGCTTGAAGTATTTTTTTTTTCAAATTTATTTACAAACCTGTCCTACCAATCAGTTTAATTTTTATTTTGTTTAATACTATATTTTTCAGTTGTCTTTAAGAAAAAAAAGAAATCTTTCTTTCTGGAGCTTGCTGCTCCGAGCATAAAATATCATCTCTCATTTTCATTTATTGTTAAAGAAACCTTTCTGACCATATTTGGTGTATCCGATAACAACAGAAGTTAGTCGAGATAAGGAGCAGCAGGCTGGGTTTATTCACGTTTGTTTTCCTGCAACTTTTTACATTTATTTCTCTGGCTGCTAACCACTCTGGCTTTTGTATTATGTCTTCTATTAAAACTGCATGGCATGTTTGTGTGTAGCTACCCAAGACCTATTTGGAATGTACAGTAGTCTGTTTTTTAGCTCTACTAGTCCATTTATAAGCTCACCTGTATCTTCAGTTACTCTTATACTACTAGCATGTGTAACAGTAACATCATCTACTTTGACGCCTGATAGCCTTAAAGGAACATCGGCTTTCGTAGTAAGCTCATCGTAAAAATAATCGTCATGATTTAACATCAAGCTTTCTAACAGTCGGCAATCCAGACGTGTTTGTACAAAATCATGATCGGTATGTTTGATTAGAAACTAGTTATCAAGATGGAATTATCTGCTGCATTTAATGTATCTAGTAAATAATTTTATATAATAGCCCATGTGCTTTAAGTGAATACATCTGCACAATAAAGTCTGTCTGCTTATGGAAATCTGTCTGCTTTGAGGTTCTTAAGGAAATTGCTTAAGGAAAATCACTTTATGACATGTGTCTGCTTAAGAAAAGAATTTATCTGCTACCGGAAGTCTTTACTTCCAAGATGTCTGATTTGGTGGATCCTGTCTGCTTGAAAATGTCTTTTGTCGGCACTCGGAATGCCTGCTTGACAGAATTTTATATTTCATTTGAATAGTAAACAGTGACAGTGCCCAGTGTGATCACCATAGATTAGGGGCACAATGATTTAAAGAGTGGAGTGCACTGTAGATAAAACCCTAGATTTTATAGAATGTGTTGGGTCAGACATGAATGTTCTAGGTGCAGTAGTAGTTTTAGTTTTATGGGTGTGGGTTGTTATAATATGTAAGTTCAAATCATTATCAGGAGTTCAAATTTCGAGTGACATTTTTTTCTCACTTGACAGAAGATACCACTATGACCATCATAAAACAATTTAATCTTTAAAGCTGAAGTACACTACATTGATATGCATATACCGTCTAAACTCAACAAAGTGTGGCCCTGTTCACCTATTGCCAATTGATGGTTTCCTAGGTCTTGAACATTTTGCATGTGAATGGTTTTAATTAAATTCTTGCAAGAAAATTTCTGAAATTTTTTGCCTAAAATGTCTAAATATCTTGCAAAGCGCAACTCTGAAGCAATTTGGACATTGAAAACAAGACTTGCACAAGCTGATACAAACGCAATGCTTGCTTACACCAAATATTCCACAAACCATTGATATAGTGGTTTTCTGAAACAAATATCTCTCTTTCAGTTGCATTATGTCTATAGTAAATTATGCATATGGCTTGGACTTTCCTTACAAAATCCAAAATGGCATGTCAGTTTTTAATAATCTGCCTAAAATGGTTCCCAGCAGTTTGCACATACATATAACAATGCTGCACCTGATTTACAATATTGGGGAAAATGGGATCCAGCACTTGAAACTTATTTTAGAAAAAAACAAGTTTTCAATTCAGTTTTGGTGGTAATTTCATTTTTGTTACATTTCACAATTCTGTTTGATACATTATTTACATTGATTAAGTTTGTACTCCCAGGGCCCATTTCACTAAAGTTTATAAGTTTACAAACTTCTAAGTGTCAAATTTTTACTGCACAAATGAAATGTTCCTAGGTGTCCTAATTTGTTTGTATGAAAATCTTAAGACTTACAAAGGTTAGTGAAATGGAACTCCCATTTCTACAAGTGAAGTTAAGTAAGTTTTCAGCTGCAACTGTGCTGGATCCATTTTATTGTAAATCACATACAGCACACTGGTTCAGTTTGTTTTCTCTGTTTGATGTTTTATTTGTCACGCAACACACTACAAAACTAATATCTGGCCATGCATTCACAGCTGTCCATGAACGCATACCTAAATCTGCCATGTATCATTGTCAACAATCTTGTATCTGACCATGCATCCTTGTCAACAATCTTATATCTGACCATGCATCCTTGTCAAACGCACAAACTGATATCTGACCATATGTCGACAAACACAAACTGATACCTTACAATGCAACATTGTCACCAAACACAAACTGATATCTTGCCATGCAACATTGTCAACAAACACAAACTGATATCTTACCATGCAACATTGTCAACAAACACAAACTGATATCTTGCCATGCAACATTGTCAACAAACACAAACTGATATCTTGCCAAACAACTTTGACAACAAACACAAACTGATATCTTGCCATGCAACATTGTCATTGTCAAACAAACCCAGGTAAATATATAATGATTAAGCCAACCACATATAGTAATGTTGCATTTATCACTAAATAGACAATAGTATTATGGTACAATATTAACCAATCGAAATAAGGTTGTAAATTGTAAGGTACTCTCTCTGTATATACATACTAAGTATTGTAGGAGATCAAATGAATGTACAAAAGTAATGGAGATAAGAATGACATACAGAAGAAAGGGAGATAAGAGCAAGATACAGAAGAAAGGGAGATAAGAGCAAGATATAGAAGAAAGGGAGAGATAAGAGCAAGATACAGAAGAAAGGGAGATAAGAGCGACATAAGAAAGGGAGATAAGAGCAACATACAGAAGAAAGGGTGTGATATAAAAGTATTACGACTTAAAAGCAGACGAGAATGAACAACAAAAGTAAGGGAGATAATTGTGAACATGAAAAACGGAAGTAATGGGGATGAGAGCAAAATACAAAAAAAGGGAGATAAGAGCAAAATACAGAAGAGTGAACGGAGATAATTGTGTGATACAGAAGAGAAAGGGTGAGACAGCTCCACAAATGGAAGAAGAAGTGAATGTTTACGTCGCTAAAGGTTATTATATATGGAAGAATTGCATGAAAAATTCTGTGAATTATTCTTTTTGAATTTAAATCATCGAATTTCAAGAAGACATTGAAATAGCAATTCTTTATGACATACGGTTATATGAGTATTTTAGTAGTTTTATCAATAAATGGTCATTTTGGGAGGTGTTCAATGAACCAAATAAGAAAGTAAGCATATGGTCCAGGTCTGACCTAAAGTTGGGTAAATTAGTTATCAGTAAAGCACAAAGAGATTCATTTAAATACTTGGAAAATGTTTAATTAACATTTCCAATTTCCTACATGGTGCATACTATCAGCATGGGGGTTATAGATTTAATACAAGCAAGTCTTATATATGATAGCATAACCACACATAACTAAATTATGATCAGTCAAATATTGAATTTTGGGAGTTCCTATGGTTTCAATTTAGCTCACCTGAGCCAAAGGCTCAAGTAGGTTCAGGTGAGTTATTCTCATCACTTTTCAGTCAGTCTTACTTTTGTCTGTTAATGATTTCTTCAAATGACCTCTCTGGAATTGCAAAAGGTTTTATGTGAAGCATTCTTACATGAAGTTCTCTAAAGTTCATTCAAATCATGACCCTGGGGTCAAATTAGTCTCACCCTAGGGGCTTATTTGTTGTTTTTTTTCTTCAAATTTTCAAAAATATACTTCTCTAATTTGCTAGTATGGAGCTTTGACATTTCGCATGTAGTGTCACATAATCATTTTCTCTAGGGTTTGTTCAAGCATTGACCCTAGGGTTCAAATTGGTGCTGTCCTACCATAAGAAAATTTCTTGTCAAGAACTGACCAGTCAATTTTGCTCTTATTAGATATAAATGATCCCCATGAGTAGAGGTTTCATGGTGACCAGGCAGGGGTTAGGGGCCAGTTTCTAATGAGGGTATTTACAGATTTTTAAGGTTTTTACATAGGAATGCTTTGGGAAAACAGGAGGAAATTTTCCTTTGTTTCATCTAGCCCTTCAATGAGCAATGGTCCTTTGCCATAATTGTCAAAAATTGCACTTATATACTCTAGCATCAGCATTTTTCATTGGATCTCCACCAAACATTCATAGTACATAATATAACATACAATCTCAGACAATTTCTACATGCATAATTTGATTATAATTTGATTTGGCACAGATGCTTGTACCCAGATGAGTGATTTAAATCCATTGTGACTCTCTTCTTTCATGGTTGATGGCATTGGTCACATTTAAGTGTCAAGTCATTTGAAGTCACACATGCCATTTCATTGGAGAATCATGGGAATCTAGACATTAAGCCCTAATGGAATCTCTTTTTTACCATCCACATTTTTGATGCTACAGTTATGTTATAAATAACCAAATGAAGTTGATAATGAGTTCAAAATGGTCGAGTCTTAGTCAATATAAAAAATTTAAAACTGATTTCAGTAAGGTAGATGAAAGAGAGAGTTCGCTAATTAATGGCCTAATTTCATCATTCATTTGCATGCTTACAACACATCAAACCCTGCTCCTCATATCATACAGAAATCTGTAGCATAATAGAAATCATATAAATTCTATTTTATTCACATTGAATATACATGCCTCATATGCAAGCAAGGTTTTCACCATGAAGAATAAGCAATTTTAATTTCAAAGTCGGTGCACCTTCAGCACTGCTGAACTGCAAACACCGTTTTTTATAAAGGTAAGTAATCGTAAAAGTAGAATTCGAAAATCTTGGTTTTGATCATATTATGGCATGCATATCACCTATATTCACCCCTCAGTAAACAGCAACCCTTTCTGCTCATTGATCAACTTGTCATACTGTTCTGTCTGGTGATGTGAATTTAAATGTACCATACTTTTAGTGGTATAGCACAGGTAATGGATTTCTTGAATTTTGCCATTTCATCTGCAGACGGTCATAGTGGCACACTTTTCCAGACAGTACAAGTTGGTCTAATCATTACCAAGCTCTCCTAATATACAGCTATAGATGCTAGAGCACACAGTGGTCATTCATTTTACAGTTTTTGCTGTATAGAAGCTTCACCTTTGCAATACATGGAAATAACAAATTTTTATTGCATTAAATTTTAAACTCAACTTGGCTTGATATACTAATTGCTAACACTGCTTTAGCTGGTTGAAGGAAAATAATCGTGATAATATTGGTGTTGAAAAACATGGGCACCATCATTTACACAGGCCACTATTGTTTCAGGCCAGTTTGAGACTTCGCTTGACAATTTGGAACGCTTGATACAAACTGACACAGTTAAAGTCGATGAAGCAATCATAGTAGAAACTGCGACTGTTGTTGAAAGTGGTGCACTTGTTGCACCATTGCCCCCTGTGGAATCTGTTTCCATTGAAGTTGGCTTAGGAGATGTTTATGATGTCAAAACTGTTGATGGTGAATTAGTCAGTGAAAAACATGTAGAACCATCAGACTTTGAACATTATGATAAACCAGATAAAAGTGCAGATGAGGATAAATCTGGTAGGAAATCAGGAAGTGGGAGTAGTTCAAGTTCAGATAGTGAGAGTAAATCTGATGAAGAAACGTATGAAAAAGATAGTAATGACACAAAAAAGCAATTAATTGAACAACTTACAAAAGAAAGAGATAGCTCTAGTAAAAGTTCTGATGATGAGGCGAAAGTTTGTGAAATACCAAAAATAGAAATTAATGAAAAAGAAAGTAGTAGTGGTTCTGAAGATGAGACAACAACAGAAATGAAGGTTGATATAGGAATTGAGGATTCCACAAAAGTTACAATAGATTCAGATAGTAGTAGTAGTAGTAGTTCAGAAGATGAGGAAAAGGTAAGTGACATTCCAAAACAGAAGTTTGAAATAGATATTCATGACTCCAAAAATGAACAGATGGAAGCAGTTGAAAAAGTTTCAGAAGGAAAGGATAATAGCAGAAGTAGTTCTGAAGATGAAGCAAAGGTCAGTAAAGTTCGAAAAAAAAAGTTTCAAATAGAAATTGACTCCCAAAATGAAAAAACGGATATAATTAAGACAGTTTCAGAAGGAAAGGATAGTAGCAGTAGTAGTTCTGAAGATGAAGGTAGACTCCATGAAATACCAGAGATGAAGGTTGAAGTTAAAGATGATACAAAAATTGAAAATGACTCAAAAGTTGAGAAAGATCTATTAGTGATGAATGTTTTTAAAGCAGAAAGAAAATCGAGTAGTGACAGTGGTAGCAGTAGTAGTTCAGATGATGAATATTTTGAGACTCTGGCTGAACCTGAAATTAAGAGTGAAACAGATGATACAGTGTCCCGTTATGTTGATACTCATTCAGAAACTAGAATTCTGTTGCCTATTGCAAAACCTGAAAATGACATTAAAACAGTTGTAAGTCCAGTAGCAGAACCAGAATTAGATGTAAAAATGGAATATGCCATTAGAATGGAGTCATCTGATATGTCCACTGACTTGACACCCCTTGACGAGTTTAAGGTTTTAGAATTAAAAGATTCGTCACCTGAGATATCTCCAAGAGGTCAATATGTGAGAATGTTTCCAGTACCTGGAATGTCTGACTTAGTAGCTGTTCCAGACAACACTGAAACAGCATCTGAGATTCATGTTGAAACAGATTATGTGTTATCAAAACCAAATGAACAGTTTGTTAGTGGGTTAAATTTGAAAGACACTGACAGAAAAGACAAAGGTGATAACACAGATAAACCAAAGAAGGAAATTAAACGCAAGCATGTTACATTTGCAGAAACTGTGAAAGATAATGAGAGACTGACAAGTGATAGTGAAAGTAGTGAGTCGGATAAATGTGACTCGATAAGTTCTGAAAGTAGTGATGATGAAACAGAAAATAAATATTGGTTTATCAGAGATGAAGCAAATGTTCTCGACAAAGACAAAGTATCCTCTTCATCCAGAAGCGACAGTGATGGTGAAGAAAAGTCTATGAAAGCAAAACAGAACAAAGATTTTGATGTTGATTACGATGCCATTGAAAGAGATGTTATTACCACTGATCTTGATGCAGACATAGGGGAGCCTGAAGGAAAGATGGAATCGCCAACATTTATGTCGGAACCAGTCACAATTCCCGATCCACAAACACCCAAATTAAGCTACCAAGAAAATCTTTTTAATCTTGACCCAAATGTTGAGTTTATAAGAAAGGTTCCAATTGAGGAGGCCAAAATTAAACTTGATATAGAAAACAAAGAAAAGGAAACTGATCTTGATGACGATTTTGAATATGAAATAGAAAAGAAAGATGGGTCTTCAACATCATCAAGTGACAGTGAAGATGGTGTCACTTCATATGATTTTGGAGTAGCAGAAGGAAGAGAAAAGGAGTCATCATCTGAATCTGACGAAAATTTAAAACAAAATGTTGGGAAGAAAGATAACTCTTCTACATCTTCCAGTGACAGTGAAGATGGGGTAACGTCATATGATTTAAGACTTGCCGAAAAATTAAATGATGAAAAATCATCTGTAACTGAGGATGAGAAAGACTTAGATGATAAGGTTCAGCCAAAACAAGTATATGTTGACACAATAATGGTTGAAACAGCGGTGCAACCGAAGGATTCTTTATCATCCAGTGACTCTGATAATGAAAAAGAATATGACATCAAGATTCAGCCAATGGAAACAGACGTTGATCCAATATCGGCTGCTGTACCAAAGGAAAATCAGATTGATATAAGAAAACACTCATCCTCTTCCTCCAGTGAATCAGATAATGAAAAAGAATCTGATATCAAGGTTCAGCCAAAAGAAACAGATGTTGATGCAATAACGGTGGAAATGATAGCTGTGCAGCCAAAGGATTCCTCATCATCCAGTGAATCTGATAATGAAAAAGACACTGATAACAAAGTTGAACCAAAAGAAACAGATGTTGATGCAATAATGGTCGAAACAGTAGTCGTGCAACGGAAGAATTCCTCGTCATCCAGTGAATCTGATAATGAAAAAGAGTCTGATAATATGATTCAGCCAAAAATAAAAGACGTTGATGCAATTATGGTGGAAACAGTAGTCGCGCAACGGAAGGATTCTTCATCATCCAGTGAATCTGATAATGAAAAAGACACTGATAACAAAGTTGAACCAAAAGAAACAGATGTTGATGCAATAATGGTCGAAACAGTAGTCGCGCAACGGAAGGATTCCTCATCATCCAGTGAATCTGATAATGAAAAAGACACTGATAACAAAGTTGAACCAAAAGAAACAGATGTTGATGCAATAATGGTCGAAACAGAAGTCGCGCAACGGAAGGATTCCTCATCATCCAGTGAATCTGATAATGAAAAAGACACTGATAACAAAGTTCAACCAAAAGAAACAGATGTTGATGCAATGTCTGCTGTACCAAAGGATAATCAGATTAAAAAAAGAAAACATTCATCGTCTTCATCATCATCCTCCAGTGAATCTGATAATGAAAAAGACACTACTGATAAGGTTCGGCAAAAACAGACAGATATTGATGCAATCACGATTGAAACAGAGGTCACTGAAACAAAAGATTCTTCATCATCCAGTGAATCTGATAATGAAAAAGACACTGATAACAAAGTTAAACCAAAAGAAACAGATGTTGATGCAATGTCTGCTGTACCAAAGGATAATCAGATTAAAAAAAGAAAACACTCATCCTCTTCATCATCATCCTCCAGTGAATCTGATAATGAAAAAGACACTACTGATAAGGTTCGGCAAAAAGAGACAGATATTGATGCAATCACGATTGAAACAGAGATCACTGAACCAAAAGATTCTTCATCATCCAGTGAATCTGATAATGAAAAAAACACTGATAACAAAGTTAAACCAAAAGAAACAGATATTGATGCAATAATGGTCCAAAAAGTAGTCGCACAACGGAAGGATTCCTCATCATCCAGTGAATCTGATAATGAAAAAGACTCTGATAACACAGTTCAACCAAAAGAAGCAGATGTTGATGCAATATCTGCTGTACCAAAGGATAATCATATCGAAAAAAGAAAATGCTCATCCTCTTCATCATCATCCTCCAATGAATCTGAAAATGAAAACGACACTACTGATAAGGTTCAGCCAAAAGAGACAGATAATGATGATAAAGTCTCTGATGATAAGGCAAATTTAAAAGATATTGATATTGATGTAAAAGGTATTGAAAAAGAAAAGGATGTTGTACTTAAAGAGACAGATGTAGATGCAGTTATGATTGAAACGATATCAGCTGTACCTAAGGAAAGTAAAATTGAAAAAAGAAAATACTCATACTCGTCGTCATCCTCTATCGAATCTGATATTGAACAAGATTCTACTGATAAGGTTCAGCCAAAAGAGACAGATATTGATGCAATCATGATTGAAACAGAAGTCATGAATCCAAAAAGTTACTCATCATCCAGTGAGTCTGACGATGAAAAATACTCTGATGATAAGGCAAAGTTAAAAGGTAATGATATTGATGTAAAAGATATTGAAAAAGAAAAGGATGTTGTACTGAAAGAGACAGATGTAGATGCAGTTATGATTGAAACAATATCAGCTTTACCTAAGGATAGTGAAATTGAAAAAAGGAAACCCACATCCTCAAGTGAATCTGATAATGAACAAGATTCTGCTGATAAGGTTCAGCCAAAAGAGACAGATATTGATGCAATCACAATTGAAACAGAAGTGATGAAACCAAGAGATTCCTCATCCAGTGAGTCTGATGAGAAAAAAAATGAAAAGGCAAAATTAAAAGATACTGACATTGATGTAAAACATATTGAAAAAGAAAAGGATGTTGTACTGAAAGAGACAGATGTAGATGTAATTATGATTGAAACAATATCAGCTGTACCTGAGGATAGTGAAATTGAAAAAAGGAAATTCCTATCCTCTTCATCGTCATCCTCAAGTGAATCTGATAATGAACAAGATTCTGCTGATAAGGTTAGGCCAAAAGAGACAAATATTGATGCAATCATGATTGAAACAGAAGCGATGAAACCAAGAGATTCCTCATCATCCAGTGAGTCTGACGAGGAAAAAGATGAAAAGGCAAAATTAAAAGATACTGACATTGATGTAAAACATATTGAAAAAGAAAAGGATGGTGTACTGAAAGAGACAGACGTGGATGCAATTATGATTGAAACCATATCAGCTGTACCCAAGGATAGAGAAATTGAACAAAGGAAACACTCATCCTCTTCTTTATCATCATCCTCAAGTGAAACTGATAATGAACACGATTCTGCTGATAAGGTTTGGCCAAAAGAGACGGGTATTGATGCAATCACTATTGAAACAGGCATTGTGAAACCAAGAGATTCCTCATCATCAAGTGAATCTGATAATGAAAAAGATGAAAAGGCAAAATTAAAAGATACTGACATTGATGTAAAACATATTGAAAAAGAAAAGGATGTTGTACTGAAAGAGACAGATGTAGATGCAATTATGATTGAAACCATATCGGCTGTACCCAAGGATAGTGAAATTGAACAAAGAAAATGCTCATCCTCTTCTTCATCATCAACCAGTGAATCTGATAATGAACAAGATTCTGCTGATAAGGTTCGTCTGATAGAGACAGATATTGATGAAATCACGATTGAAACAGAAGTCATGAAACCAAAAGATTCCTCATCTTCCAGTGAGTCTGATGATGAAAAATACTCTGATGATAAGGCAAAGTTAAAAGGTACTGATATTGATGTAAAACATATTGAAAAAGAAAAGGATGTTGTACTGAAAGAGATAGATGTTGATGTAGTTATGATTGACACGATATCTGCTGTTCCAAAAGATAGTAAAATTGAAAAAAGAAAACGCTCATTCTCTTCTTCTTCTTCTTCTTCATCATCATCAAGTGAATCTGGACAAGAAATATACATGGTTCAGCCAAAAGAGACAGATGTTGATGCCATAATGATTGAAACTGTAGTTATGCAACCAAAGGAGTCTTCATCATCCAGTGATTCGGATA
The DNA here is from genome assembly GCA_029582155.1 of Panopea generosa. Lineage (NCBI taxonomy): Eukaryota > Metazoa > Mollusca > Bivalvia > Adapedonta > Hiatellidae > Panopea > Panopea generosa. Next base: position 53,653,717 of record CM055895.1, read on the forward strand.
AAGACGAAGACTCGAAAGATAAGGTTATACCAAAAGAAACAGAAGTTGATGCAATAATGGTTGAAAATAAAAAGAAAGTGGCACTAAAGGAGACAGGTGTAGATGCAGTTCTTATTGAAACAATATCTACTCTACCAAAGGATGCTCAAATTGAAAAAAGAAAACACTCCTCATCTTCATCATCATCCAGTGAATCAGAAAATGAAATGAACCTGGGAGATAACATTCCACCAAAACACTCATCATCATCATCCTTCAGTGAATTTAATAATGAAAAAGAATCCAAAGATATAGTAGAATTTAAAGGTACTGATCAGGATATTAAAGTTTTTGAAAATACGACAGTTCAGTCTACTGTGCTTTCACCATTAAATAAATCAAATACTGATGAAAAGTTACCTGTGGCTACACTCGGGCCAAAGGAAACAGATATTGATGCTATTGTGATTGAAACTGTAGTATCAACTAAAGAATTATCACCAGAAAACATTATTTCTGAAGAAAATAAACCATTTAATGCAGTAGAAAGATCAGAACAATTTGAAATAGTTGAAAGAAGTGTAGAAATAGAACATGGAGGGAGGAAAGAATCAGCATCTTCCAGTTCTAGTGATGATGATCAAATCAATGGTAAAGAAGGTTTAGATGAAAAGAATGAATGGAAAGAAAGAAAAGTTTCAAATTCTTCCTCCTCTTCATCTTCTGACAATGAAAGTGAAATCAAAACAGAGTCTCAACATCAGCCAACAGAAACTTACATAATGTCAGTTCAGCATAAACAAAAACAACAAGACACAGTCAAAGATGTTGAAGTTAACACTGGTGTTGGAAATGACAGTGAAATGACTGGTTTGACAAGTAAGATTATGACAGATACTCAAATTGAATATAAAACTGTTGATGTCGTTGAGAATATTCCAGAGATTGTTGCATATGATACTACACATACAAATGACGGTGATGAAATGGATATTATTGTTAAAGTTACAGGCCGTACCAGGAAAACATCTTCATCATCCTCATCTAGTGATTCAGAAAATGAAAAGGACTCGACAGATATGAAAACAGCAATAAGAGAAACTGATGTTGATGCAATTATGGCTAAAGAAAAGAAAGATTCTTCATCGTCACATTCAAATGAATCAGACAATGAAAGCAAATTTAATGATAAACACACAGCACATGTAGTAGAGAGATCAGAACAATTTGAGATTCTTGAACAGAAGGAATGTCTTGAAATAAAAGATGGGAAGAGAAAATACTCTTCATCATCATCCTCAAATTCAAATGATGGAAATCAAAAAATGGAAGAAAGCAAAGATCAGCAAAGAAGAGATTCCACCTCATCATCATCTTCAGAAAGTGAAAATGAGGAAAAGAAAGAAACATCATACCTGCATCATAAAACTGGCTTGGATACAGTTGAACATGAAAAGAAACAGCGAGAATTGAAAGCAATTAACATAGGAGAAATGTCTGGTCTTCCTGTTAAAGACAGAGTAGATACAGAAGTTGTAACTGAAACTATTGATGTTGTTGAGAGCATACCAGAGATGACTGAAACTGATATGAAATTTACAGAAGAAAACACTGAAATGGAAATACTACTTACACGGACCAAGGACGAGAATGTAAATATTGAAGCAGACAATGAAAAAGCAGACATTCCAGATAATGAAGTATTATGGTCTAGAAAATCATCAACATCAAGTTCTAGCTCATCAGATGATGATAAAGAATATGCCATGAATTTGGATCTTGAGAAAGAAACAAATAGGTTTGAATCTTTTGTTGTAAAAGAAGAACCAAAAATATTAGTGGAAAAAAATGTTAAAACAGATTTTGATACTCCAGCTTCTGTCCAACATACTGTCAGAAAAGAATCATCTTCGTCAATTTCATCTTTTGAAAGTGACACAGAAGAAAGAGATGAAAACAAAAAGTCAAACTCATCATCATCATCATCATCATCATCATCAGATGAAGGTGATGATAAAGACAGTAAACAAGTTGCACTTGAGACAGACATCGATTTTGTCCCAGCTGACACAATTCCTACCACTGATACTGATCTTGAAAAAAGAAAGAAAGATCCAATAGAAACTGACATTGATTCATATCCAGAATATCCTGCAGGTCCAATGGTTACAGATATAGATACAGTTGAACCAGAATTTGTCACAGAACAGTTTCACAGAACGTACCCTGTTGAAGCCCCAAATGTTGACCAAGGTGAAGACCACCCGCCTGAAGATGAAGACTACTGCCAGACAACATTGACTGTGATAAGGAGAGTGAAGGTGAAGCAGACCTACGGCAGCAACAAAACTGAAAGACAGTCCACTACTACTATAGAACAAAATGTTAAACCTGATGAACCAAAAATTGTAGATGTTACACATTTGGAAACTTTACCTTCAAAGAGGCCACGGTCATCATCTACAAGTTCTAGTGATGATGATCACCCCTCAAAGAAGAGGGAAATGGATGGCAAATATCATTATGGACGAGAAGTAACCCCGCCAAGTAGAGAATATGTAGTACTGGAAAGCGTACCACAAATTGACAAAACTAAAACAACAGCGGAAAGGTATATAAAAGAACAACAGTATGTTCCTCAAAAAAGGTCTTCAACATCCTCATCTGACTCCGATATGGAAGCTAAGATGTTCAATGTAGAAGAACCAACTGAAGGTATAATTCAAGTTTGCGGCATTGGTTTGCATCTTTGATAGTACTCAGTGCTTTTTTCTACTTTTTAAATTTAAAGTGCATCCACTCCTTCAGTGTAGAATTCTAATTGATTCCAAAACTTAAAAATAAGAAATGAAATATTGCAGAAAATGAATTTAAATGTTTTGTAAACTCTGGAGGAGATATCACTTTAGATTGTTGCCTTTAGGCTAGGTGCTTATTCTGTTGACCTGGAAATCAGGTAGGTTTCTGCATAAACTGCCTCAGAGTTTTTAATTTGTAATGAAATACAAAATACACAATATATTCTTAATTGGCTTTATCATTCACATCTTCAATATATTTGAAAATTAATAAAGATAAGAGTCAAATTATTATAATTTCCTTACAAATCTTTTTATTCTGAGATGCAGTTTGTGTTTTTTCTGCAATTCACACTTTTTCTCTACTTGAGGATTCACTTGCTACTCATTTATCTACTAACAGTTTTAATAGTTGGGTTGCTTGCAGTGGTACAATGTAACAGATATGTAGGGATGGTGTAACAGGGGAAGGAAGTGACTGACTTGTTGGGTATATTGGAATGACTTGTGGGGTGTTGGAGTGATTGACTTGAGGTGTAGGGTGGTGGGAGATGAAGTTTAAAAGGGTGTGTGTGGTGTTTACTGATTTTAACATGTGAGAGGTAGTGTGTCTTTTTTGTATCTGTTACTTTTTCTTTCACAAGTTGTGAGTGTATGAAAATATGGATGGAAGGAAGAATCAATTTTGTTGACATAAATTTTTTTTGTATATAATGATTTTATTAAAATGATAATTTAATAGAAAATGGATAATTGATAGAAAAATGCAATAAATCAAATAAGTGTAATGATAGAAAAAAATTGTAAAATACTGTTACTGCAATTTATACATAAACCTATACATACATGTGAACCTTTTTGGAAAGCAATCAGGGAGATTGGGTTTTGAAATGAGAGAGATTTGATGCAAATGAGGGAGATTTTTTTTTTCGCACCATAAAATTTGAAAATATTGTCATTTCGGTACAATTTTACATAATTTTTTAATAATTCAAATATATTAAACCATAAAAGATTGTGTTTTGTCATAATATAATTATAGAGAATATAAATTAATAACAACAGTCATATAGAATCATGATTTTTTCATTAAAATTTCCGTTTCTTCATTAAAGCATATAAAAGGAGTGGGGGGTGCTATAGGTCCTATACTGATAATTCAATTATATGTAAACACATCTACCAGACATTATATTTTCTTCCTATGTAATATAATACTTACTACTGTCTACAAACACAATACCTAGTTTAACCTTAAACTACATATATGTTTTATGTAACCATCCTGTTTTCTATAAAAATATACAATGTATAATCTTGACCATAAATCTAACATACTGTACTATTGATGGCATTTTATCTTGTACATATTATAATAATATGCATGTATAGTTATAACCATTTTACTGTGTATATTATAAAAACAATTAATATATAACAATTTATAGATTATTATGTAATTAGTATTATATAGATATGTTAAAATTGATATCATATAATTATATACTCTGTAGTCCAGAAATATAAATAACCCAAAATCTAAAAATTAAATAACCATACACTTGTACATTCAATACACTGACTACTCTGTATGCACTAGAAATAAAACACAATGTAGCAAAAAGACGACATATAATCTAGAAAACTTAAAACTATACAATCTAGAAATAAATTTTTTTTACATTACTTAACAATTACAAGTTAAGACACCTACTGTTTAGAAATACATCCCAAAATGAAGAAATATAATTTTAATACTGAATAATTTTCAAATATGAAATACCAGTATATTAAGATAAAAAGAAATGACACTTTCTGATATCATTTGCTATAGATACCATATTATTTGGCATTTGCTATAGATACCATTTTATTTGGCATTTGCTATAGATACCATATTATTTGGATAACGGAAATTATTAATGGCTCATAACGAGCAATCTGGACACTTCCTGCACCGTTTTCCACTGGTTATCTAGGAGTATATATTTGGTATCTTTTTGTTTTGTTTGGCTGGAGTAAAAATCTTAATTACTGGTATCAAAATAATTGGTTCCCAAGTGACATTTGTCCTACTGTCGAGTGTAATACAACCATCTAACTATCAGATGGAACTGTTCACTGTATATAAAATGTTTCCATTTAAAAAGATTGGAATTTCCAAACTTCTTTTTGTATGAAAACTCAAGACTGCTGTTAAAACTACATGCCTGAATCCACATTGAATTTTAGTACTTGTCATATCCGAGTCTTGAGTTTTCATACACAACATGCAGTTTGATCAGTTGAATTTTGAACTTGGTGTGGGTACCAGACCCAGTATTGCAACAGGGTTGCATCAAATGGTTGCTAGGCTACAAGAAGATCATGGGTTACATTAGCTGTAAGCTAGTCTTCTTTTTCATATTTTGTTTCAGTTTTTAACTCAAGTGAACATAATTTTACTTTTTCACATTTTGTGTTTATTTATAGCTCAAGTAAACAATGTTCTACTTTTTCACATTTTGTGTTGATTTTTATGTCAAGTGAACATTGTTCTACTTTTTCACATTTTGTGTTGATTTTAGCTTGAGTGAACATTGTTCTACTATACAATTCCTATATATATCCAGTTGAACACAACCATTCATCAGTTAATTTTTCATCCCAAGATACCATAAAACAAAAGTATGGTTTGCTTAGACATGTAGACAGTCGATAATAAAAGTTGGGTTTCTCTTCGAGACCCCCACAAAAGTAGTTTTCTTCTAGAGATGCAGCTTCTTTCTTATTTTCAAATATTTATTTGAGTGACAGGTAAAGGAGAACATGCACAGGACAGGAACGCAAATATATAACTATTTGAAATACTACTAGTGTATCCAAAAACAGATTAAAATTAATATTTTCAGGTTTATACATCATCCATTCCTTATTGACATTATTAGCGGTTTTAGAACTATCCTGTAGGCTGCTATATTGTTATAGGCTGCACCTGTTATAATGCACTTTTATGCATCTTGTCATTGTGGACTAGTGGTGTCGGTCCGTCAGTGTATGTTTCTTATTTCTTACCATAGTAGTTTGACAGTTTATATAATTTCATAAGTTTGACTGGTGGTATCCGCTCATCAATTTATTTACATACTGAATTAAGGGGTATATATGGTTACAGAGAGTTAAGGGCAATAATTCACAAATAGAGGGCGAGTGACAAATTCAAATAGCCTCGATCTGATTTCAGAAATTATTCATAATTATTTGAACTGATCCAACATTTCTGATGCCTTGATCTAACCTTTATTTAGTTTAACGGATTTTTTGTTGGTTTCACTGATTCATAATTGGTTCAACTGACTTTTTATTGGTTAAACTGATCCTGGTTTGTTCTAGTGATTTTTTATTTGTCAAACTAAGCTTTGTTTAACTGATTTCTCATTGCCCAAATTAACCTTTTTATTTATTCCTTATTAAAGCTGGATATTTTTTTTATCTAATTGGACTGTGATAAGGATAATGATATCATAAAATATAGTGTTAATTTTTACCAAATTTTGAAAGGAATTTAAAACAACATTCTTTGTTTATTAAAAGTATAATAAGCTTGCTTTAATTTTTTTTGAAAACATCAACTTTTTATTGTATGTTTGTACGCTGGTCATATATGTGTGTCTACAGCTTATACATGTAAATATAAATATATATATTCGCAAATTTGTGGATTTTTTAAGACTAGTTTGCAGTTAATTATGTACCTAGGTTAATGGTTATATGTTTTGCAGTTAATTATATACCTAGGTTAATGGTTATATGTTTTGTGATAATGTTACCAAGTAATTATTATATCTAAACATCTTATTTTACCAAAAGTAGCAAATTATGCTTAATAAGTATATGAATTATTGCCTCCTAGCATGCAGTCTGTCAGTTGCAGCAAATTGTGCCCTAGTAATAAATGAATTATTACACCCCAACCTGCATTCTGTCAAATAAAGCAAAATGTCCTTGCGTTTTGCAGATCAATACATCCAAATCTGCATTCTGCCAATTGCAGAAAAATGTGCTTCATTCTATTTAACTACAATGTATTGAACTTAGCCTGCATTATACAATTTACAAAAAATAATGTTTGCTTTTTTAAATTCAGCTTCCTTCTGCTACAAATTCTTTCCACAGTCTAAAAAGTTGATTTTTAACGACCAAATCTGTTTTTCCACTGACTTGTCAAAGTAACTAATTACAAACACTCTTTGTGCTAATTTAGGCATAAATAATTTCTTCTGCCTAATCTTAACCATTACATTTTTGTTGTATGTTGTTTAAAAAAAAACACCTCATTTCAGCCATGCAATGCTTTTCTTGCCTCTTTGATTTATCATCGTTCGATTCATCCGCACACACATTGTCATATGTTGTATAGCAAGAGCCTGCCATCAATAAGTCTACCAGTGTCACCTATGTGTATTGTAGAGATGTCCATCTGTATAGCAGCATTTTGAAAAGCTAACATCTAGCATCGTAGTCGTAATGTGAATGAAAACCAACATAACCCATTTGAATTTCAGTTTTTGACCCGCAGTTACAAGGAGGTGAAACCTACTATGAACACAAGAAACCTGATGGTTCCATGATCAAATCTCATCGTATTAAACACCTACCAAGGGGACATGTTAGCTTTGATCAGACAGAAAATGTCGAACTTTATGAAGAAGAAGGCCCTGTTAGAGAAGAGGTTCAAATTGAAGATGAGGAAGAAGTTATGGAAGATGGAACTGTTCATAAAACACACCATGTGCGACGACACTCTTTAAAGCATATCCGGAAAAGTTTACGCTCTGATGCAGGGGAAGAAGATATTATCGAAGATGAAGATGTTGAGGTACCTGGATCATCCAAAGAACAAGTACTCGAAACATTTGAAGAGCCACCTAAAAAAGTTACACAAATTGAAGATGAAGAAGAAACACTGGAAGATGGAACAAAGGTTAAACGCCAGGTCATTATGAGTAGTATGGTTCAAAAGATACGAACACGAACAAAATCAATTGATGAAGGGGGACATGAAGTTGAACAAGAAGAAGAGATAGATGAGGTTGTGCCAGGTACACAATCTTGTTTCATCGCTGCCTCTGATTCTTCTTCTTCCAGTTCAAGTTTTATAGATGATCTAGATGAGATGGAAGCTGTGATTCAGGAGGAAGATGAAACTCTAGAAGATGGAACCATAATTCAAACAACCTTTTTAGAAGCTCATGAAACTAGGAAGTCAAGATCTCGATCGGGATCACTGGACACCTCAGAGGATGTGGTGATTGTACGAGAACAGAGAGTAACACCGGCACCATCACCTTCTCATACTCCAAGGTCAGGGTCACCAACAAATATCGAAGATTTTGCAGCACAGATTGCACAGAAAACTATACGCACTGCCCATTTTGAGGCAACCACTCATAAAAAGGACGGAGAAATTGAAGAGACTTCAGAGTTTACAACTGAATCTTTTGCTCCCCCTGATCATGCTGTTAAATCTGGAGTTGAGGGGTCTGAGGAGGATGAAGAAGAGGTGGAGTCAGGTAAAGGCACATAACCCTGTAGTCAAGTTAACATGTGATGCTCATTAACCCTGCATTTCCTCCCTTGATGTTGCTTTGTGTTGCTTTATGTTGGAAAGATAAAAGAAAATGATTGGGATTGTTTAAGAAAAGGAAAAGACTTTTTGATCGAGATATGAAATAGTTAATCTAATTAAAGTTCTGAAAGTGAAACACATTCTTACAACTTCACGCTAAAAGTCTTTGATGGACAGAACCAGTCCAGTACTAAGCGAAATTTATGCAAATAAACTGTTTATATAATGAAAATATTAGAATGAAACTATCATTCATAAAAAGATTTACAAAGTATATAAAACATGTGAGAAATGTTTAATATGAGCTGATAGAATTATCTGCTCTTTGACAAAATCTTTCACAAAATTGGTTGTTAAAATAACATTTCCGTAACTAGATATTATTTATGTGATGGATCAAGCCTAAAATGCTATGTTTATTTATGGCAGACACTAAATAATTGTTCCATTGTTCACTTTGGACTTTTGATTTGATAATTTCACTGTAATGCAAATTTTACAAGCAGAGGGGAAGTCATAATTCTGTTATTTTGCTACAACAAAATGGAAGAGCCAAAAAAAAAAATCAATTCCCTTTCAGTGTGCAGTCATAAATCACTTCATATTAGAGTGCATTTCCTACTTCGGCAGGCATGTGACGCTGTTTTCCCTGACAACTTGGATATTGTAATTATTGTTGTAGCATCAGTTTTAATGGAACGCAGGTTTGCAAAAAGATCCTTCAAATGAAAATGGTAGTTGTAGTGGTATTGGGGAAAAACTCATTTTGGCAAAAAGCATGCTTGTAAGGTTTGTACAGAACTTTTGTAAGAACTTGTTTCACAATCAATGCAATATAAGAATAGGAGTGCCAAATTAAGCATGACTCTATCAGGTGCCGGGTAATTAGAGGTTAAACAAGTTGTTTTGTATCACACAGACTAGGCAAATTATATCCCATAATACAAACAAATTTGATTAATCTGTATATTGCAGATCAAAATCAGTCAATTTTTCAAATCCAGTCAATAAATATTTTTGTAAAAAAAAAAAGAAGTTTCTTAAGTCTGGCTTAAGTCAAACAATTCCCATGAGGTATTATCATTTTTCTTTTCTCTAGAAATCTCTATAAATCACAGGCAAAAATATAATATATAAATTTAGTTCAATACTTTATTTAAATCGTATTTCAACACAAGGCAGCAAAAGTACATCTCAAGGAATGGAACTTTATTTTCTGTTTCCGTTTCCATGCTTCATGTTTATTTTGTATGTTTGTGTTTTACAACTCTAGTTTTGTTATATTGCCCCCAATTAAGATGCAATTGTTTTGCCTGATGTTGCTTGCATTATGCGCTTGGCTTTATTATCATAGCTAGCTGCTGTAAGTTTTAATTTTTTAGAAAAAAATATACTAACATTGATAGCAATGCAAGTAAACAAACAAATGCACTTTAGAATATGACTTACAATTGTTCCTGTTTAAGTTGAAACATTAAATTGCTGTGGATCTCGACGCAAGTTAATATGAAATGAATACATTTTAAAAAAGGGACTTGAAACCTTTTCTTTCTTTCTTTCTTTTTTAAGTTGAAATATTAAATTGCTGTATATCTATGTAAATAAACAAATACTTTTTAAAATAGGACCTGAAATTTCTTATATAATGAGATAAACCAGTTTAAAAAAACACACCAAAAACACAGAAGAAAACATTTAATTGAGTTTTATTGTTGGTGCATTGTAAATCATTTTAAGAACAATGAACTGTTCAATGGATCTCTTAAAAATTATTATAAAAAAGTAATTAATCAAACAAAATCCCTTTTAAATATTTGAAAGTTTACGACATTAGTGTTTATGTCCCTAATTGGTTGTTTTGGAGTTACACCAGTTTGGTAATTAATTAATGACCTTCAGAAGTAAAGTTCTATTTCTCATATCCATTTCCAAAATTAATGTGTCGCTCAGTGAGTTTAAGTTAAGATGTGTGATTGATTGGCATCACTGTTAAACTTGTTCTTAATCTGTATTTTGTAACGATTGTGTATATAAGATTACAGACAAAAACATTTCTCAAAACATTATACACAATCATGTGTAGAGCTATTTGTTATAACTGAAATTATATGTGTTCCATTGTTGATTTTTTTTATAATTAAAAACAAAACAAAAACAGCAAAACAATTAAACAAAATGGAAGAAATAAGTCGAAAACAAGGCAAGAGTGAATATGAGAGAATGAGAGTAAAAAATTAATAATAGTTAAAAAGTTTTTTTATTTGTCTGTGTACATGAGTGTGTGTTTCTGTGTGAAGAGTTTACCTTGCATCTAATTAACAAATGTGTTTATGTCTTGCCTACCTTTAGGTACCATTAACATGTTGTTTATTGCCTTCTTTTTGAAGTGTCTTGGCTATCATTCTAACATGTATTTCTTGCCTTCTTTTGAAGAGTCTTGGCTATCAATCTTACATGTGTTTCTTGCTTTCCAATTGTAATGTCTCGGCTATCAATTTGAAATGTTGAGTTATTTGTATTCCTTTTGTCTCATCTTTTTCACAAAAAAATAGACTTGAGTGTTACTCTTCCTGCTCCTTAGTTACAGCAGCCTCAACAACACAACATTAACTTGTATTAAGCCCAATTATTCAGAAACTGTTTGACCTAGAGTCGCAGAGTTTGATCCATACTTGTGTAATTGGTAGTTGTTTTAGATAACCTTGGCCTTTATCAGTGACAAACTTGGCCCACATAAAGTTATGTTTTTGCTCTAACCTCCATTTCTCAGAAATGTTCGGCCCCCAAGTCGCCAGATTGGTCCATAGTTTTGATACAGATAGTATTTATCAAAACCGTACATAATATTTTTGGGTGACCATGACCCCTTTGTATTATTAACTTGGTAAATAAAGTTGAAATTTACATTTTACTTTTATTCTCCAATACAATTTAGCATACAGTCACCAAATATGGTCCAAAGTTGTATAGTTTCTGAGTTTAGCACAGTTTCTCAAAACCTGTTTGGCTTTTACACACCAAATTTGATCCATAGTTGTGTTTGTTTGGATACCCTTGACATCAACCATGAGCATAAGCCACGTTAGACTTTTGCAATTTTTTCATGTCTCATTAGTGACCAAATTTAATCTGTAATTCTGTTATGGGTAGTACTGCTAAAATCCATGCAGCATTTTTTTTCGTGGACCCTGACTTAAACATCTTTGGATGAATAACTTTGCCTATACAGCGTTTATGTGGTAAATCCTGTTTCTCAGAAAATGTGTGGTCAAGAATCATCAAATGATATAGTTATAGATGTGTTATGGGAAGTTCTACTCAAAACCATGCAGAATTCGTTCAGATGACATTAACCTCTACAAATAATTATTGAAAAATGGGTGATTTTTTTTTGTGTGATTTAGCTCCATTTCTTTTAAAATATTTTGTCAAGAGCCCGTAAACTTGATCAATTATTATTGTGTTATAGTGCTACATGAGAACTTGGGCTACAGACTGCCTTTATTTGTTTTTTTAAGCTCCATTTCTTAAAATTGTTTATGCAAGAGTCACTAAATTTCATTTATATTTATGTAATGGGTAGATCTATATTTGTAAGTAGATCAAATGATATAGGCGAGACATTTCTGTGGAATGCTTTTGTGAAATATCTTGACTATCAACTTAACATGAGATTCCTGTCTTCCTTTTAAATTTATTTGTTTTCAGTGTAATGTTTTTTTCTTACTAACTCTACAACTTACCGGTACAGCTAACCTTGTAATGGTTACCTTACTGTCTTCCATAATGGTCAAACATTAATAATTGTGTTCCCACGGAGACTCAAACATCCCTTCAACTCTCCCAGATTTGATTCTTTTACCCACCACCAAAATTAGATTTTACATTCGGTGTGTATTTAGATTTTATAGGTAGTTACTCGGATAGTTTTTCTTAGTTTCAATATATTAGATAGAATTTTTTAAAATAAGAAATTCTAATTGCCTCTTTTTATATTCATTCTTGGTTTCAATTCATTAAGAAACTGTCATAGTAAGAAATTGTATCACTAAGTTTTAATTTCCAGAAAACTGCCATAATTATAAACAATTGATCAATTCTATTGAATGTGAATCAATGGTAATTATGACAGAAACATTACCGAAATTGAATTATATTTCCGAGTTATACGATTCATATTGGTTGATAAAGTAAGCAAATTGACTGATAATGTAAGAAAATTGGATGATAATGTAAAGCAAATTGTCTGATACTGTAAGCAAATTGGCAGATATTGTAAGCAACTTGTTGGCTGAAAACATAAGCAAGTTGACTGACACTATAAACAAATTGGCTGATAATGTAAGCAAATTGGCTGATAATGTTAGTAAATTGGCTAATAATGTAAGCAAATTGGCTGATAATGTTAGTAAATTGGCTAATAATGTAAGCAAATTGGCTGATAATGTTAGTAAATTGGCTAATAATGTAAGCAAATTGGCTGATAACATAAGTAAATAATCTAATAATAAGCAAATTGGGTAAAAATGTGACAACGTAACTCAGTGTAATCAGGAATACAAGGGAAGGAATGTGTAGAAATAGAAAACATTGGTGTGTGGCATTCTATATACAGAAATATATACACATATATACATAAATGTGTATACATATATATACAGAAATATACATATATATATATACATAAATGTGTACCATATCTCAGTCTCCTCTGATACATGTATTTTAGTCTCTTTATCAAAACTTTACATTATATTGATGAATTTTATAAGGTTTATCTTAATATTCTTGTAAACATCCCTTATAAAAAATGTTATTTTAGGTCTTGGTAATTGGATGCATTTAAGTTAATTTGAGACATTATATTTCAAAATATTAAAATTTATGTATATAAATTTTGATATACATTATATTAAAATTATATAGGTCAATTTTGAAAAGCATTATATTAAAATTTATACAGTTCAATTTTAATATTAAAAGTTATATAGATTAATTTTGCAAAGTATTACATGTATATAAAAATTTCGTAGAACAACTTTGAAATGTAATAATTAGAACAACACTATAAAGTTTGATGTAGTAAAAATATAGATGTGTAAAGTTATACTGAAATATTGGTGCGGTGTTTGACAGGCTTTCGAGAACTAGAAGACACAGGTCTGGCCAAGCGGACGGTTACCAAGGTGACCTATAACCCAGAGTCACCCGAGGATGGAGGTAGCGTTTGTTAACTCCTGGTAGACTAGCTAGCTAGTTACCCCTACCACTTACACTGACTGGTTACTGAACAATCACATTGCTTTACCAATTTGTTATCTTTCATGATAGTTATGTTTTACCGTAGCTGTTTTATAATGGTGGTAAATAAGTATTAGATTGACTAATATAGCTGCTGGCAGAAGGGCATGTTTTTTATCAATAATAGTCACAACATTTTAGACATAGATGTGTGTTATTTTGTATTGGTTTTGGGAATGTTCATTTTTATCAGAATTAAACCTTAAACAACATAATAATAATTTCGATCAATGAAGTTGAAAACTTCTAAAGCTGCAGATTACGTAAACAAATTAGTTTACTGATATATTTTTGTTAATTGACAAATTTGGTTAATTTTTTTTTAAAATGCATTAAATGACATTTATTTTTAATAGGTCAATTATTGCTAAATTATTGTTTATTGACATATTTGTTAATTGACAAATGCATTAGTAGTTAATTGACAAATTAAATAGCTGATGATTGAAACTGTTCATGTTAATTGGTAAAGCTGTGGTTTCTACTGACTTCTGAGCTCCCATCATTTTACTGAACAATTAATACAGGAATAACAAAACTGACCACCATATAGATGTCATTCTCATTGTTTTATATAACACATTATTTGTATTTTGGATTGTGTTCTGCATCACCATCCTTGGTTTAAGGCCTGGACTGTGTTCAGTTTGATTAAAATATGTTTAATGTGTTTATAAACGTAAATACTGCTCAGCTGACTGAACAACAAACATTTACAGTGAACACACTGTTCAGTTGACTTCTGCTAGAAAACACATGAAACATATTTATAACTGACCTGAACAATGCCCAATCTAATACAGGTGGAAGAATTTGTTTTACCGATACCCTTATATCGACATATTTGTTGACAGAGAAAAAGATACTTCAACAGGTGTGGACAGACAAACAACAGACAAAATAAAAAGGACAGGACTTTTACAGATATTGAATGAGAAACCACTACAGAAAATATAAATAATTACTTCATTTTAACTAACACATGTAGTTACAAATAATCAGAAATACATGTATCATGTGCAGTTTGCTAGATTATTATCATGTTATTTCAGAGTAAAGTCAATTAACCAGAAAAATTTTTTGTTGACATTCTTTGAAGGTCACAGACAAAAAGTAACTGACTTTTAAAAGCTGACAAAGAGTGACTGTGTGTTGTTTTAATGCTAGTTTTCTTTTCTATTTTTTACTATCTGCGAGGCAACAAAGTTGAACGGAAGCATTTGTGTCTGATGGCATCTGAGTGAATACAGCCACTACTGAGTGTTTACAATTAGTAGGAGGTGTTGAAATTAACAATGATTGACAGTGCACTAATTTAATCTTTTAGTTTGTTTTGAAACGGTACTGAAACAAAAACAAGTTATTTGTATTGAGGGATGTATAAATTTGGATGTGCTGTTTGACTTTTTGAAAGCATAATTAAGTTAACCAAGACTTAACAAAGAGGTAGAATTAGAGGATTTTCCTGAGAAGGAATGTTGTGGCAGGTTGAAATGTTTTTTGCTCATGTTACATGCATGCCTTTGATCCAGATTGCATGTTTGGCAGAGAGAGTTGTTGAGGGAATTCATAAAGATTTTATGAAATGATTTTGAAGATGCACATGATTATGAAATAACGTCTTCTGAGAATGTGTGTGTGTTCTTTTTTTATTGTCAGAATGGTTTGATCAAGAAATTGTGAGTTTGGATGGGATACAAGTGTTTTCTGTGTGAAGATCTTCTGCCTTTCTACAAACCATGTTGATCCAGATCAGCATACAAATAACTCCTGTTAATGATAATGGAATAATATGAAATAGGGCGAGCGCATATATTATCTAAATAATGGCTATATAATGATAGGTTTTAGGCAGCAGTTGCTGATGAAAATATCTAACTATTAAAATGTTTCAGTAAGATTAAGAATCATCCATTCTGAACTGGTTTTTGTACCAAACGACTCGTACATACTCGGTCAATTCTATTAAATTTTGGTATTGGAGGGAAATCACAGAAGTGTACCTAATTTCGTATTTCCTGCTCTTGTACTCCTAAGTTATATATATATATATATATTATATATATTATAAGATGGACGTGCAGGATCAAAGAGGCTCTCAATGAAATCACTTCTACTACCAAGCTTTTTCTGTCAATGTTGGTGGTTTCTATTTTATGTGAATGTTACCAATAATGAGATCACATTTACTGTGCTTGTTTTTAAGCAAATAATTAAACAGTTTATTACATGTATAGGAATAAAGCAAATTATGGTTTAAATTTAGAAAAAAATCATACCCTACTCCATTGTGCTTACTAAGGCTTGGCTAGCCCAGTAATGTGTCTAACTCAATACGGGGGTTGTGTGTTTGAATTGCCACCTGGCACAGAATCAGTGATGATTGATCGTGAATTTGTTCTACAGTCGTGTTTCCCACCTCTGAATGTGGGGAAGAAGTTAAAGACTTTCAGAGATGGTGTTTCTAGTACTGGTGATCTAAAAAATAATAATTAGCTGCATCGATGGCAGTAAATAGTGAAAAAACAGCGAAATAAAAAACAAAGTAAAGAATAATCCTTCAGAAATATTTTCAGGATGCACATGGCAAATTAACACCTTGCAGGAAAACACTTAATGTTTACGACCTGCAAAATAACGTCAGATCAAATGCTTTTTCTAAATATTTCTTTTTTCATTGATTTAAGATGGTTCCCGGCTTATAGGAGCACTTCATGCTGTTGAAATTTATTTTGTCTAAAATGAAATTGCTTTAGCCATGTCACCGGATCTTCCAGTTGAAATTGTTGAAATTAATGTTTCACAATAATTGTAAATAAAACCTACAATGTTTAATTAACAATTAATTAACTGAATGTTCTAGTGCTTGTGCGACAATACTTAAATATAAATACAAAGTATGACTGGGTCTAAATTAATTGTTCTTAAAGTACATTCATTTGAGAAATTACATCTTCCTTTTTGGTTATGTGAAATTCTAATGTTTCTATTTTACAAGAATTGGTTTAAAATATATTAACAAAACCACCAATGGCCAATAATAACTGAAAACGCATACTGAAACTTGAACATAGATATAAACACAAAATTAAATTATTACCCCAGATTATTGGTTCTAATTTCTAATTTGTTCTAAGGTCATTTATTTGAGACTTATATAGGTCATTTTATGGAAGAAAATGGTTGTTATGGAAGGAAAAATGGTGAAATGATAATTTATAATTTCACTTTTGTTTACAGGTAAATTAAAAATGATTCATATAGAAATATTGAAAATAAAAATTAATTCATCAAAAAACATGAAATGAATGTTGCCATTGTACAAAAATTGTTTTAAGCTCATTACTGTAACTGGGCATGACTTTTATTCCTAATATTAACACAACTTTGGTTGTTTCCACTGATACTTGATTCTTATTTTAGGTAATTTAGAAACTTAGCAGGTTTCCAAATTATGAACATTGTTTATCTTTTTTTAAAAGATTTAAGAATTTAATACTTTGGATTTATATAATATATTAATATACCATCCTACGTGGTTGTGACATACAAGTGTAAATATGTGTTAACTAAGTAGGGTTCCCCGTGGCCAAGCTGTCTGGTCCTGCCAAGATTTATGTATATGCCCAACGGCATCTGGAATC
Organism: Panopea generosa; assembly: GCA_029582155.1. Taxonomy (NCBI): domain Eukaryota; kingdom Metazoa; phylum Mollusca; class Bivalvia; order Adapedonta; family Hiatellidae; genus Panopea; species Panopea generosa. The sequence goes on from CM055895.1 coordinate 53,671,047, forward strand.
TTCCTCCATTAACATAAGTATAGTAGTTGCCATTTTATAAAATGTTATAACAAGAAATTAAACAATTGTATGCTACTCAGTTTGAAATTTTGTGAAAAAGTTTGCTATTTACTTATGGAAGGATGACTCTATGGGTGTTCCTTCAACAATGGATGCTGTGTATAATATGAAATATACTGATAATGGTATTGGTTAACTCTGTAAAAAAAAACATAAAACCCCCCACGTCTGTTGAAACATGGAAACGTGAATTGCCATTTAACATGTAGCTCCTTATGAGTGTATTAGTCATAGTAACGGGATACGGAGCAGAAAATGGCCACCACTTACAATTCAACTTAATTTCCGAAAAACAGTTAATTGATTTGAAAATGTTGAAATTTAAATCTAAAGTGCTTTACAAATAAACAAAAAAAGAATTGTTAATACTAAAAGAGAAATGGGTTAACATAGAAGTAGTTGTTACATAATAACAAAGATCAACAAATGTCGTGGAAAAATGTTGGCATGGCGAGAAATATAATAATATTGTTGAATGTGGCGTAACTGTTGTTTAAATTTTACAATTTGTATTGTTTAAAATTACATGTATATACTTGCTGTATGAGCCAAGAAAGTTGTGACCATTACCGTAAATGTATGTCGTCATGGCAACATGTTGACACAATGAGTAGTATAGCCAATTTAATACCTTAGACTCTCTTATGTCTATGGTTGATTCCTAGGCTTCTTAGAAGTTCCAACATCCTGACTAAGCCGACATTTGATAATGAATATAGCGGTTAGCTCAGTTGGTAGCACATCTGAATATCGATCCAGTGTTCAGGATTTCAAATCCCCGCTCTGACACAGTCTCCGGGATGATTGATATGCTACATCACGTCTCATTGTCATTCATCTCTCACTGCTGATTCAAGTGGGAATGTTATCGGCTACTTGCAAGAATGGGTGTGCTCAAGTACTTCTCAACTCAACTTTCGAAAACCCCAGGAAAGAGTGGTTAGGTCAGATGACACTGACTATTCGACCAATCAGTCAATTTATAATGAATACAAAGATATCATTTTAGTGTTTGAAAAAAGCAAATAATTACCAGTTAGGCAGAATTTTTTGTTGTTTGATATTTTCAGAGACTTGTACACTATGGAATAATCGTGAACCATTACAGACACCCACTATTATCGTCACGGAGGATTCATGCTCTGATGATGACCAAAACAGCAATGACTTCTTCATTTCACATATACTTACCCGGCTGATGCTTTTGAAATGACTGATATCATTGCTGGCAGTCAGTTTGAAGGTTAGATTGATCGTAGGCTGGTGTAGTCTGTGAAACTTGAACTGTGACCTCTGTAAACTTTGATCTGTGACCTCTGTATGTGAGCTTTGTAAACTTTGACATGTAATATGTTGGCAAATCTTGTAATGCTCTAATGGATTGACATCTATGACCTTTAAACTGGATTGTTGACCTTTATTATGACGTTGAAATATTGTAATGTTTTTTGACTGTGGTAAAGTGTTGTGTTGACCTTTATTATAATTATAACTTTTAAGATATTGTGATCTTGTTTGACTATTGGTATTTGTTGAAGTATGAACCATGTAGGTAATAAAAGTGTTCTTTGGTAAATTTCTTTCTATTCTTCTTATGTTGCCTCGTGACATTATTCTGCTCTTTATTCTTAAAAACAAATACCTCATATTTCAATTCTTTAAAATCTTGAAACATGCTGGTGGAACAATGGTTTTCTGGATATCATGTTGCGTATAAAAGCGGTAGACAATGGTAGTTTAAATCTTCTCGAACAGCAGGTGCAGCCATCATGCTGTGTAACTAGATTACCATTATCTAGATATTTTACCAGTAAAAAAAATGATCCAATCTATAATGAGTCATTTATTGAATTCCATACATACAAATGGGATATGGATTCACAATAGACACATTTGATAGTTATTGCTGGTTTATGACCAGTATTCTATCATCTTCAGCTTGTCAACAGAAGATTGTGGTTTTGTGTTTCTCTTGTTGTCTGCTATTGATGCGTTTAGTTGATATCATGTTGATTTCAGCAATAAAAAAAAAATTGGTCAATCTACTGCTTGTAGGGTTGATTTCTTTCAAAACATGTTTTCCGAATAGTGCATATTGACAAATATCTCAGATGTAGGTTTGATTACTTCTTTGATGTATTGTTTGATATTTATTTCCTTTGATGATGCTTTTTCAAATTTAGTTGATTTCTTTGTCTACCATACTTTCAAATGACTTACATATGCATCGTTTTAGTATTGACTATCATGGTATTGCATCATACTGATAAAACATTTTGAAACACTGTTTATTTTTGGTTTGTGACTGAAATATTTTTATTTTCTTCACTGTTGTTAGTGTTGCTTAGCAGTGAATATGTGCATGCACTATGGTTGGTCCATTTTGTGATCATGTGATCAGCTTTCATTAACTAATATGACCAGATGGTGAAAATTTATCATTTTACTTGTATTGCATATACTATATTGTAAGTGAAAATAATTTATATCAAATAAACTCAAATTGTTTATTTACACAAACTGTGATAATGGAGACTAAACTTTCCAGTCTAAATATCATTAAATATCACTAAATAACTTTTTTTATAAATAACAAAATTTTGTGTTGTCACAGTTTGTGTCAAGAATTTGTTCCAAATGTTTTGGTGAAATTCAGTCACCATTATCCCTTAGTTTCTAAAGGGTCCTCAATGGCAGAGTGGTCTAAGGGGCTGTTTCAAGATCCTTTTCCTGTCACCACTGAGGTTGTGGGTTTGAGTTGAGTCTCGTCCAATCACTTTATATAGGATATTTTGCATAGAGGCATATTCATTCTTAAGTCTCCCAGTCCGGAAAATAGGATGTTAACCCCATTCACTCCTTCACACCTTTGCTTTGTACAAATAAATGTAATATTTTTTTATGTTAAATGATGTTAATTGGAACTAAAATAATTGAGACCTAAGTTCACATTCAAGATTTATATTCAGAATATCCTTTTTAGAATTTTTGTTGTATTTCTATGGTGGCACTTGTCTTCCTGAGGGTGTCTTTTACCACAAATTTGTTATTTTGAATTGTGTTTAAGTAGATTTGGTATAATGGACTCATGTGGACATCAACCTTTGATGTATTAAGACCGTTGTAAGATATTACAGGTAAGAGGACATTTTGTAGCAGTACATTTTGTGTGACCCCTGTCCTACTGGCTGTGTAGATATCTAAGGTCATTAATCCTTTATTTTATATTTACACAGGAACAGTAGACTGGTAGCAGCTGTAGATCATGATTGTTAAACCTCCATTATTATTACTTGTGGAAACGTCCATTATTGTCAGTTGTTAGACCGTAAACCTCCATTACTGATACTTGCGGAACGCCCATTATTGTTGTTAAAACCTCCATTATTATTACTTGCGGAACGTCCATTACTGTCAGTTGTTAACTTTAAACCTCCATTACTATTACTTGCGGAACGTCAATTACTGTCAGTTGTTTTACCTAAAACCTCCATTATTATTACTTACGGAATGTCCATTACTGTCATTTGTTAAACCTTAAACCTCCATTATTATTACATAATTCGCAAAATCTGTTTACCTCAATGTCAAATACAGTATTTGATTGTATACACTGTGCAAAAAATAAGATTGTTCTAGCACAATAAAAAATTTGTAAACCTTTAAATAGCAAAAGCAGATAATCTTGTCTGAATATAAAGCATAATTTTTATGCCATCGAGGGCTAACAGATGATCCAGTGACCTTACCACTCTTTCTGGTGTTCTTCGAAATATTTTGTTTGCCTTACAAAAAAATTTTATGATATTTCTCAGAATTTTTTTTTTTTTTTTTTCATAACAGTTTTTCATTTCTTATTTTATCTAATTTATCATAAAAAGCAGTCAACATTCTCAAGAGAAAAGTATTGTTAAGTTCCCTTTGCCTTGGCCAATGTTTGAGGAGATTTACAATGACATTTTGTAAAACGTTTATGAGAGAAATAAATCTTAATGTAATTCGAGAGCAGATGTTAAGTTACAGCCATTAATAGAAAACATTTTATCGACATATATAGAGGAAACAAAACACTGAAGAAATGCTAATCTATGAATACTCGGAAAAGTTCATAAATGTAAGAATAGTACAGGAGGCTCTGTTTAAAAACTGAACATTGATTATTGCTACTGTGTGTGTCTTTTTAATGTGTGAAATGAAAATAAATTATAGTAAGTGGTCCAGTAATGAAAAATATTGAATAACATGCTTGTAAACAAGAGAAACAAAATTTCAGGTTATTTCGTGATAGAAAAGAAAGGCTCATAGACTTTAATTTTATGTTTTATTAATTTTACAGAGACCATTTGTTTAAACTACTGGGTATTTGTACAAATAAAACTCCAAAAATCAGAAATAGTTTGACTTCAGTAGCCATGATGTTAATAATTTATTAATTAAAGTTCCAAATATATGCATTGTTGAACATTATTGCCATGGTAATTGATCAAAAACAACAACAACTATTGCTGATATCTTCCATTTGTATTTAGATTAGTTATTAACAGATGGTTCCTGGTTGCGTTTTTTCTTCTTCAGAACAGACATAGATTATTATCCATGTGATATGCCGCAGGTGATTTACATTTATGTATCAAAATAGGATCAAATTAACCTTTGTGTACTAACCATATGAATATTGTCTCTAGCATTGATACCTTGCTTTATTACTTTTCTGTAACAGATTCAAAATATGAATCACGAGAGAGAAGTCCGGGGGTATCCAGCTATTCTACTTATTACTCGAGTTTCTCCGAAGGTAATTGACAATAATATATCGTGTATAGCAGGTGATAATTAAGCCTGCAGGGTTGACAGCAAAGACGGCTTCCTTATTAGCTTATTATGTTTTGACGTTTTGTTTGTTATATGGTCACATTTGCATTGTACAGCTGCCTTTTTTTTTTTTATAGTTTAAACATATTTATTACTTATGAATATTTTTTTTTATTGATGCAAGATTGTTTGGCTAAAAATAAAAAAAAAAATCTCTTTCAAATAAATTACAATTAAAATTTGAAAGCTATGTGTGTAGGATATTGAGCTATGTCAACTATTCTTGGTCCATATTTGTGATGACCTCAACCGTTACAAATAAATGCTAAGCATTCAAAGGATGTAGTTCTAGTATCTTTTTTTTTTTCTCAGGTACTATTTAGGTCCTCCGTAGCAAAGTGGTCTAAGGCACTGTCTCTTACAATCACGTATCTCATAATTAAGGTCATAGGTTCAAGTCCTGCTTGCTCCAAAAAATACATGTGAGAAGAAAGTTTACCAGTTACTTGCAGAAGGGTGTGGTTCTTCCCAGATTCATTCTGAGTCTTCCTCCACCAGTAAAACCGGATATGCCATATATAACCTGAGGTACTATTTGGTTCAAACAAAATTCTAAGTCATGTTTCATGCACTTTAGCACTTATCAAAACCATGCACTATTTCTCCAAATGACCTTGACCAGTATATATATAATACGACCGATATATGTTTACTTATTTTTATATAATTCTCTTATTTTTGTTCTTAATATTATTTTTTATAATACTGAAGCAGTACTCACATATATGTTGGATATAACTTTTAAATTCTGATTAGTTTATTTTGAATCGGCTTACAATGTGAATGTTTCATGATTATTACTATCTATCAAAACAATTGTTCTACTAGTCATGGTATGATAAACTAGGTTTTGCATGAGGAGATGTTGGTAGAAGTCTTGTTCAGTTGATTTTGTGTGTAGATGATGCTGACAGTTTTGTTTTGATGAACATCCAGGAGAAACCATTAACAAGAATGAGAATAATATTAGGTTTGTTTTGTTCCAACATTAATCTTTATTTTGTTTTTTATGATTTCAGCCACCATTGTTGATGTCCAGTATGCGTTGAACACTACATTAACATCATAACATTTACAGTGTAATTGTTTAATAATTAAGGCTTAATACACAATTGTACTAACACACTAACATAGTCTTCTGTTCTAATCTCTTTTTAATGCCTGCCTTAACCTTGGACCCGTGTTTCAACAAAAAAAATTGGACAAAATTAACAGCTGACCAACCTGAAGTTGATTCCTCCCCCGAAGTTCCTAAATCAGTTTCTTCCATTATTAAGAAGTTTGAACATATAACTTCAGTGGAGTCAAATTCTTCTTAACCAAAGAACAGACACTTAACCAGTTACTGAAGTCCAAACTGCTAAAAGACAACAGTATCTGACTCAGTAACAGAAAAAGAGACTGAGATTGTATGTGGTGAAAGAGAAACAGTTGATTTAAATGAAAGAGATGGTCTGGAAGTTGATGCTCCAGATATGGAGATTGAAGCAGATGTGTCTCCAAGAACTCAAGTTAGGAATATAGTAGAGGATATTGAAGCAAAGGTTGAAAGTATATCCAAACATATTCATGATGAGTGTGACAGTATTGAAGATGAACAGACTGTTAAAAATATTGCACAAGTAGAATCGGAATTAAAAACTCCTGAAAAAACAGTTGAGGAAAATAAAACCTCACCAGAACAAAAGAGAAAATCAGTATTAGAACTTATACAAAGGCATGAATCTTTAGTGAAGGATAGTAGCATAGATAGTGATAAGGATACCAGTACCACAAAGGAAGTGACAGTAGAAAAAGTTGCAGATGAAACATTTGTGAAAGCTGATATAAAACCAGAGGAAGCTATTCCATGGAAAAATGAAACATTGATGATTTGATTGAAGAAGAACAAAAATTGAAAAAAATATCTAAGAAAGATGAAAGTGAAGAAAGTGTAGCAAAGACAGTTTCAGATCATGTTATTCACATTGAAGAACAATCAGAATTGAATGACTGGGAAACTGCAGATAAGATAGAAACAGTAGAACTTGAGTCACCATGTAAACTTCCATCACCTCTACAACAGCAATACCCTATATATGCTGCAGAGGAAGGTGTAGTTGAAGTCTTGAAGACGATGAAGAATCATTTATTGAAAAGAAAAACACTATTGGATCTTGTCAAGATGTAGAGGTGAAGGTTGAACCTGCTTCAAAAGACCTCACATTACCAAAAGACACAGAAATTATTATAGAAAAAGAAGTAATAAGTGAAGTGAAAGACATTGATTTACCTGAAGAAGACAATATATTAGAAGCTGCAACTGTTGAAGAGACAGATATTATTCAAAAAGATGAAAAAGAAATTCTTTCTGAGAATGACAGTGAGACTGACGAAGTTGAAACACTGGTGACAGAAAATAAAATTGAAACTGAAATAGTTGGAGAAACTAAAGTCATTGAAGAAAAAAAATAGAAACACAAAGTGAATATTTTTTTAAAGCTGAGGAAAAGCTTGAACCTGAATTTTTGTTGCTGAAGAAATTACTTCTATGGTGAAAAGTGCAGAATATGAAGAGTTGGATATTTCAAATGAAGTGTATGCTGAAGAAAGCATTGAAAAGACGGAACCATTGGAATATTTAAAAGATGACCAACAAACTTCATCCAGAGAATACAATGTCCCCGCGGAATTAGAGGTATCTATCACTGAACAAGAGGTGGTTACAGAAACTATTGATGAGAGTAATGTTTTTCTGTGAAAGAAAGTATTTCAAAGGAAGATCTAATAGCAGCTGTTGTAACAACAACTAAAGTGTTAACAACACATGCAGAAGTAAAGCATACAGAACAGCTCCAAGCACATGTTCAGCTGTCAGATGGTGAGTCAGATAGTGATGAAGAAGTAGATAAGAATAAAAGCATTATTGAGAGTTACCCTCAAACTAACATTCAAGAAAAAGAACTCATATTACCAACTGTTGAACCAATTCCAACTGAAATAACTGAAAAAGTAGTTGATGTTAAAACTGATTTACCTTCTGAATTAGAAAATGACACTGATATAGGGACTGAAGAAGAAGGCAATATTGACAATAAAATTGTAGAAACAGAACTACAACAACCGATACAAGAAAAAATCGCAGTTACATCAGAAATTATTAAACAGGATGCTATTTCTGAATTGGAATCAGATGAGAAAGAAGATAAAGTAACTAGTATAAATTTAAATGATAATGAAAATCAAAATGAAATTGAAGAAAAAGAAATTCAACCACCTTATGTAGAAACAGTTCCAGTTGTAACATCAGAAATTGTCACAAGAGATTTGCATCCAGAACTGGCAAAGGATGTGCTCTGTCAAAGTGAAATTGAAAGTGAAGTAGAAACTAAGAACATAGAAATTGATAGTGACAATATAGTAAATGATAAAGAAACGCAACCACCAGTGTTAGAAACAGTTCAAGTGGTACCATTAGAAAGTATTAAAAGGGACTTACATCCAGAATGTGAAAATGATTTGAGTCTTAAATATGAAGATGAAAGAAAAGATGAAAATCAGAAAACAGAGTCTGACAAAGAAATTGAGCAAAAAGAAAGTCATCCTTTAATAAAGAAAAAGTTCCAGTTCTTACACCAGACATTATTAAAAGAGAACAAGATGTCTGTTCCGAAAATATGCCTGAGGCAGAAGTGGAAAGCAGCCTCATTGAAACTAAAAATCAAAATGAAGTTGAAGAAAAAGAAGTACAAGCACCTGGTATTGAAACTGTTCCTGTTCAAGAATCTGAAATCATTAAAAAAGATTTTTCTCCTGAACCAATGGAAGTAAAAGATAAAGAAATGTTAGAATCTGAAAATGAAGTTGAACATGAGGTAGCGGTAGCTCCTGCAGTTTCTGAAACAGTTCCCACTCTTGTTGATCAAATCAAGAAAGTAGAAACTATTTCAGTTGTTGACAATGAGATGGAAACTGATGAAGATAAACTAACAGAAATAATCCCTGA